>JAMWET010004924.1:2500-22500 GCA_024036415.1 Prochilodus magdalenae
CTGCCTCTCTCTCTCTTTCTCTCTCTCTTTCTCTCTCTCTCTCTCTCTCTCTCTTTCTCTCTCTTTAACACATTCTCTCTCCTTTTTTCTCTCCTGTAACAGATGCTCTTTTTCTCTCATCTCGCTCTCTAGCATATTCCCTTTTTCACTTTCTCACTTCCTCTCTACCTCTGTTTTCTCCCTTTCTCTCTCTAACACTTTCTCTTTTTCTTATTCTTTATTTTCTCTCTTTCACTTTTACTTTTTCCTGTCTCTTTTTCTGCCTCTCTCTTTTTTAGCCTCTCCTTTTTCTCCTCTCTTGTTAGCAGCTCTCTCTCTCTCTCTCTCTCTCTCTCTCTCTCTCTCTCTCTCTCTCTCTCTCTCTCGCTTTCTCTGTCACTGTCACTGTCTTTGAGAAGTTCTCATAGGCAAGTCTAATTTTACATTCTCCTCTCGTGTACCACAAACCCCTGCTTCCACACAGGAAGTGATGTCATGCGTTTCTCTTCCTGTGGCTGAATAGGGAGTAGGTTCTATGTTCTCACTGCCCCATGACTCAAACACAACTCACCAGCAGCTGCCAGTGTCTCCTGACCTCTGGCCTGTTTGGTCTTCTCTTTTCTTAACCACTGAAATGTAAGGAGTCCCTGCTGGACGTCCAGACTCTAAACCTTCCAGTGTGTGAGTAGAAGAGGAGAGTTCCTCTGTTGTGTTCAGTCTTCTCTCGCTTTGAAGCTTTCAGTTTCTGCTGATGAACTGCTCCTCCCTCCAGTCTCTTCAGGGTTAAGTAGAGGGGTGTTGGGAAGGAGGATAAAGGTGACCAGGATCAATCAAAGATGATAAATTTAGACTGATATGATCAATATTTATTGAGCTACACATACAGAAGTCTGTCTCTCAGTATGGCGCTGGGCCGCCGTGTTTGCTAACCCAACACGCCAGACGTCTCGGTATGGAGCTGTAGAGGTTCCTAATGGTGTCCTGTGATAATCCATCCCATGCAGCTTTGAAATATTCCTCACCCCCACAGTTCCTGCAGATGGTTGCGGTAATGGGTGGAGGTGGAGGACAACCAGGCCTTTCTGGTCGTGTCACACTGTTTCAACAAACTGACCATCTTGTGTGGCTGACCACGGTGCTTACCACACCACGGATTCGTTGGGCGTCTCCACCAAGACTAAAGCGGGACTCGTCACTGAAGATGACCCGCTGCCATTCTGAGTCACTCCATGACAGTCTGGTACGACACCACTGCAGTCTTTGGTGACGGTGACGTGGTGTTAAGGGCAGTTGCCTCAGTCTGAGTGCATGTAGCCAACGGTGCTGCACTAACAGGATGACTCATGGAGGCATCACTGCTCACTGAATGTCCACAATGGTGGCTGTTGGGTCAATCAGGTACAGAGATAAGGCTCGTCCCTGCTTATGTGTGAAGCTTTCTCTGGGTCCCTATAAAACGTGACGGTATACAGCCATATACAGCAACAGCAGCCTAATAACCAACCAGCCGCCGGGTTCAGAGGGGTGCAATTACATTTCTCAGGATACGCCATTGCTCAGGGGTATTTCACGCAGAGCTGCCATAGATGTCCTGGTGTGTACATCCACTTCCTTCAGCTCACAAGCTTCTACTTCCCTTCGACGTTCACCTTGACTTTGTCTCTTACTGAACCTGCCCACTTTAAAGTGAGGTAAAGAAGGTGAGGTGGAGGAGGGAAGAGGCTTGTAGATGTGGTTTGCCCTCAGCTGAGTAAACGTAAATGCCGGTGGATTCCAGTCTGATGCTATCAGCAAACTTCCTGCTTTTGCTGGCCACAGTGGAGAACTCCCAGGTCCCAGGACAGGCAGGAATACGAACAAGCAAGAAACGGGGAACATAGAGTTCCACACAGAGTAAATACCTCATGCCCTGTCACCGGTTTAGCCTCCTTTATAGATCATCAGCACACAAGCCTTTTCTGTTGGTCCTCCACCCCCCTCTCTCCTGTCATACCCCTTTGGCGGAGAGCTCCTCTGGCGGAGCCCGGAGAGCAGCCCCGGTGGGCATTGGGTTCCCAGTAAACATCGTTAATCTGAATAAAACCTGTCACTGCGTCCCCTGCTACCTCTGCCTTAGTGGTACCACTCTTCCGAAGCCTTGTTTGATTAATAAGCCTCACTCAGCCTCATCAAAATCCCCCCTCATTAATGTTTAACAACTCCAGGAACCGGATTCATTAGCACAGCCTTTTCCACATTACACTTAACAAATCCGTAAAGGAACGTGGCAGAAGAAAATAGGAGTGGTGTCCGTGGGAGTTTCCAGGGCTGTAATATGGACATGACGCTTTGACAGGATGTGATTAATTACCCTCTGATTTCAGATTCTGCATTGTGTGAGTCCGTAGTAGGGATGGATATTGGTATGCAATGCGGAACCTCGTACAGGTGACAGGTTGATGTTGAAACCTGCGTTTCTACCTGTCGCACCTCGGCCGGTGCCTGGGTACTAGCTGCAGGGTGTTCAGCTGGGTGCCATCCTTCACAGGGACTGATAAGAGGCCTGATATCACACTCCAAAAAAGGACAGGCAGGTAAAATAATCTTACATGTAATGGAATGGAGTGAACGGATGGAGAAACAATGTTGGTGTATGGATAAAGGAATGAATGGATGAAGCGACAGTGTTGGTGTATGGATAAAAGAATGAATGGATGGATGAAGCGACATTGTTAGTGTATGGATAAAGGATAGAATGGATGAAGGAACAATGTTGGGTGTATGGATAACGGAGAGAATGGATAAAGGAACAATGTTGGTGTATAGATAAAAGATGGAATGGATGAAGCGACAATGTTAGTGTATGGATGACGGCATTGACTGATGAAGGAACAATGTTGGTGTATGGATAAGGGAATTAATGGATTAAGCGACCGTGTTAGTGTATGGAGAAAGGAATGGATGGATGAAGCGACAGTGTTAGTGTATGGATAAAGGATGGAATGGATGAAGGAACAAGGTTGGTGATGGATAAATGAAGGAATGGATGAAGGAACAATGTTGGTGTATGGATAAAGGATGGAATGGATGAAGGAACAGTGTTAGTGTATGGATAAAGGATGGAATGGATGAAGGAACAGTGTTGGTGTATGGATAAGGGAATGAAAGAATGGAAAAATGGATGGAAGGGATAATGTTGGTGTATGGTATATGCGGACAGTGTTGGTGATGGATAAAGGAATGAACGGATGAAGGAACAATGTTGGTGATGTATAAAGGAACTGGATAAACAGGATGATTGAAACATGTGTTGACGTGTAAAGGACTGGACAGACGAAGGAACAGTGTTGGTGTATGGATTGGCCTGAACAGGGATGAACGGGATGGTGTTGGGTAAATAGTAGAGTCAAGTTTGGCTCAGTTGATGAACGTTGAGTGAATTCGGATGTGTATGAGCTCAGATTGATAGCGGGCCCTTACTGGTGGAATGGAGTGATTCAGGGTGATCTTCCTGACCACTCTCTTTTGTGGAAGATGTCTCATTAGCCTGTACTGAGAGCTCCTGCCATCACGTTCTAATCTCAGTGTCTCTGCACCACGCAGCAGTCTGGAGCAGTGGAGCTGTGCAGGAGCAGCAGACGCACTGGTGTTTGTGCATGCATAAAGGAAAAAATCTAGGTGAGATACGGAGTGTGTGTCTGTGTGTGTGTGTGTGCTCCTCTCTGCGAGATGAATCACAGGTGACAGGTGTGTGTGCTCTCTCACACTTGCCAAGGATGGCTATTTTTAACCTCGCTAGAGAAAAAACCCTAAATTGTGCTAAGCAGAACACGTGGTGAAGAAGGCTGCTGATTTATGAGCTGCTATTATTTCCTTCGGTGCTTTCATTGAGCCTCACGCCGCTACGTTCACACGTCCGGATCCTGCAGTAGAGACTCTCCATGCTCCTTTTCCTCAACTAGGAATAGTAGAGACTGTCCCCCGTGCTCCAAGTTTTCCTTAACTAGGTCCATAAAGAGGAGGTCCAGTTCCAGTCCAGTAGTACCCAACTGTCCCATGCATGTGAGATGAATTGGCCAAGTCACCCAAAGGTACAGCAAAAATTCAATTCAATTCAATTCAATTCAATTCAATTCAATTCAATTCAATTCAATTCAATTCAATTCAGTCCAGTCCAGTCCAGTCCAGTCCAGTCCAGTCCAATCCAGTCCAGTCCAGTTCAACTCATCTCAACTCAACCCAACTCAGTTCAGCTCAGTTCAATTCAATTCAATTCAATTCAATTCAATTCAACTCAACTCAACTCAACTCAACTCAACTCAACTCAACTCAACTCAACTCAACTCAACTCAACTCAACTCAACTCAACTCAACTCAACTCAACTCAACTCAGCTCAGCTCAGCTCAGCTCAGCTCAGCTCAGTTCAGTTCAGTTCAATTCAATTCAGCTTAATTCAACTCAACTCAACTCAACTCAACTCAACTCAACTCAACTCAACTCAGTTCAGTTCAGTTCCGCTCAACTCAACTCAACTCAACTCAACTCAACTCAACCCAACTCTCCCCTCCCGAGGCTTGTGCAGTGGCCACTATGCATGATGGCTGCTTGACGTGCTTCCCTTCCTACCCTGATGCTCCCATCGTCCTGGGATAGGATCATTTTGGCCATCGTTTTGGCCTTCAGACCACATGACCTTTTTCCATCACTCCAGTGAGTCCAGTATGCTCCTCTAGCAAACAAGTGGTGTTCCTAGGCCACACACCTGTTTAGTGCGTTCTTATTTAAACATGGCCGCCAGTTGCACTGTCCATTTTGGACCCCCTTGACTTCCCAGAGCTTTAAAATGATCACCGGTCAAATCTGCCAGGAGGTCAGAGACCAGCTCTGCTCTTATCAGGACTCTGGTATTGGACCCAGACTCGGTTGCCCTGTGACTCAGACTCTGGACCGAGCCCAGTGCACATGGCCAGGTGCAGCCAGGGAGCCACAATGACCGCCTTTCTTCTGCTGGAGACTATCCGAATGCGTGACTGCCCTGAACGTCCGTCAGAGCGAGGGAGAGAGAAAGAGAGATGAGGATGGGGAGGAAAAGACACAGGAAGAGAGGAAGACAGGGATAAAACAGACAGAGAGTTCAGCCAAAACTCTCTAACAGGCGTGCTGGGCAGATTAGGAAGTGACTGCAGTGAACGCAGGTGTTGAACAGGCCCTGGTTTCATAAGATTGTGTCTGTGCAAAGTTCCTACTTTCTTCCATTAACACGGATCATATCCAGCTGGCGGTGTGCAGTACTATGCAGCTCTCCATCACCCGTTATACTTAATAGAAGATGAGGAGCTATGATGTTCACATTTGGTGTATGATAACACAAAGCTACAGCTCTGGAAATATGGAAGAGCCCACCTGAAAGTGATCAGTGTCCATAGTTCTCCAGGTTCTGGGTTTGTGTCGGACCAACATGTCTCAGTTCTGTTTGATTCTCTACACTACTGGAACCATGTCTCCCAAACTCCAGATCAGATATTGTTTTTAGAACCATGCTCGCTGTGCGTCTCACCCCAGCCACCGCTCGCCAGTCTCTCTGTAGGTCACTTGAGGTCATCTTACGGTGGTCAGAGGGACATTGGAATGAGGTGGCGCTCATCACGGTCAGTAGAGAGTGGGTTTGGCCCTCTGCCAGTCTGTAGCTGTGTTGTCCTGTGTGTTTGCTCGAGTGGTTATGTAGTGATCATGTGATCAAATAATCCGAATAATTGATTTTTTTTCCAACTACAATCAGTCGATGACTTTACCTGGGTCAGAACAGATATTCAAACATAGACCATGTGCCCTGATACAGACCCGGCTCTGGAGATGAGCGGAGTCTACTAAATAAGATCCCAGCTGATCTTCTGTCATCGTGGTTTCCGTATTCGGGTCCACCGTAAAGGGTTAAGCACATTCAGCCTGGCCTGATATACGAGTTTATGCGAGTGCAGAAGATATTGTGTCATCGTTGCTCCACTACGCTGTATATTATATCCACTAATGGATGTTATACATCTGCCTCCAGACACGGGCACAGAAGGATGTCTGTTTGCCTGTGTCTCTGGTGGCTCTGCCGTATTAAGCCGTGTTTTCATAGCTTTAAATTTCACTGAAAGGAAACAGATGCCCGCTGAGCTGGAGAGGGGAAACAATAGGAAAGCACAACAGATGGAGGGAAACAGGAAGAGACTGCATTGGCTGGTGAAGTGCACAAGCATGGCTAGGTGAAAGTGTGGATCTGTTTATTTTTCTGTTAGAATATGGCAGGTGTGTGTTTGGGGACGGGGGCGGAGGTGGTGGGCGCTGGTCATGCCTCCTGACCCTTCATACGCATGCATGCCTTTGATGCTCAAAAGCTAGTGACAGTAAAGGAATATTTAAGGGGACACGTTCTTTCCATCCCCGTCCCCCAGATCTGTGCCTATGTGATTTGAGCATGCCAGTCCTAAGTAAGGACCAGCCTTATCACGGTACCTGACTGACCCAACAGCCACGACTGAGGACATGCAGTGAGCAGTGGTGTCCTCCATGAGTCATCCTGTTAGTGCAGCACCATTGGCAGACGGCTGCACCACTCAGGACTACATGCACACAGACCGTTACCACGACTGTCCTTAACACCACGTCACCGTCACCAAAGACTGCAGTGGTGTCGTACCAGACTGTCATGGAGTGACTTAGAAGTGCCGCAGCTCCTCCTCAGGGACGAGTCCTGCTGTAGTCTTGGTGGAGATGCCCAACGAATCCGTGTGTGGAGGCACCGTGTTCAGCACCAAGATGAACAGTTTCTTGTCACACGCCCAGAAGGCCTGGCGTCCCTCCACCTCCACCCCTACCGCACCATCTGCAGGAACTGTGTGAGGATGTTCAAGCTGCATGGGATGGATTATCACAGGACTCCATTAGGAACCTCTACAGCTCCATACCGAGACGTCTGGCGTGTTGGGTTAGCAAACACGGCGGCCCGACGCCATACTGAGAGACAGACTTCTGTATGTGTAGCTCAATAAATATTGATCATATCAGTCTAAATTTATCATCAGTTATTGATCCTGGTCACCTTTATCCTCCTTCCCAACAGCACCGCACTCCCACACCTCCTTCTGGGTGCAGCTGTTCTTTAGATGATGAGTATATATATATATACTTAGTAAATCTATGCAGTGCCCTCAGCCCTCTGGCACGACCGCCTGTTATTAAAAACGGCCCTGGTTGCACAGATTGATTAAAACTAGAGCACAGAAATGAGGTCTTCTGCAGCGACTCGGAGACAGGAACGTGACGTGACTGGCTCTGATATTTTGAGACGAGGCGAGAGGGACTTGATCTCTTTTAGAGTGAGCTACTTCCTGATCACTCCGCGGGGTTAAGGGCAGAGTATGTTTGAAACAGCGATAAAACCACATAGCAGACTGATATCTTTTTCAGTCTTGCACACTTCGCTCCTCTCCCACAACTAAGCTGCATAATTATTGGCACCCTCGAAGGGTGAAGTAAGGTTGCGCATGTACGTCTTTATCAACCAAAATACATTTTTACCAAGTGTGCCTATAATTGTGGAGCTGTGCGGAGATGTGCGGAGCGGTGTGAGGCCAGGTGTGCTGCTTATTATAGCTGGGAGTCTCTGAGATGTACGCAGTGTCATCCGGAGTGGGTCAGATGTGAAATGGGTCCTTGTAGAGCAGCTTACAGACAGATTTATTTACAGTGCTGGTGAAGGAAGCCAGGGATCACCAGGCCTGCAGCACATATATCCAGCCAGTCCATATGCTATCTGAACTACCATTCAAGGAAGGTGTCTTTGGTTAGAGTAGCTCAGAGTGCACAGAGCATGACATTGCTTTACACAGTACACACACACACACGGCTGTAAACCTTACATTGTGCAGAGCTGGATATGTACATTACAGTGCTGAGTGCAGCAGGCAGGATGTAGAGACAGATTAAGCTAAGGCTTATAAAGTGTAGTACAAGACGAAGCACCAGTCTGAGACACCAAGTACAGAGTGATGTGTGATGCGGTTACCACGATAACTAAGAAGTGCACTACAGGAAGACGAGAAAGTAAGAAGAGTCCTGAATATGGATTGTATGTGTTCATGTAACTCAGAATTAGTCAGAGGAGTGTGGATTGTAATGTGGCCCATAGTGCTCAGATGGCATGTAGCCTGGTTGTCTTGATCCTCATTGGTTAACAGGTGGGTGGGATGGATGAGTGATGATCTTCTCTGCACGCTTCCTGGTTCTTTATTTCTGTGTGAGGGCGCTTTTAGAGTTGGACGTCTGGTTCCATTCACCGCCACTGTGAACAGTTCTGACTCGGTGAGTTTCTCTTGTGCGATATCCTGTGGGCTCTTTTAAGTTGCTGTCAGCAAACTGACGCAGCGCCTATAGAAATGGCGATTGGTTCTTCGGAGGGGAGGGCTGGCGTGACTTTGGAAGTGACCGTAACTGTAGAGAATTGAAAAATAAAGCCTCCTCGGTGACTGTGCTCCGGTCGCTTGGTAAGCCTTTGTTTAGTTCAGTAGAAATTTTGGTAAATTGGTGGAGTTTCCCTTCAGTTCCTTTTGCATGGCTATCACATAAGCTGCATGATACGTCGCCGTAACCTTACTTTTCACACAGCGAAATTAATTTCCTACAGAACAGCAATTACGTTGACCCACATTGACCTAAGCAGACTCTGCGGAAGCAGATTGAACTCAGCGGGAGTTCAATTAATAATGGTGAATCTTGCATGCCGAGTGAATTAGACGCTTCCGGTAAAGACTGCACTGTACTGAGTTGTATCCTGTCGCTGTTGGATTTCATTCTTTCCATTCTATCCAGCTGGCCTCGTATATACATTCCATCACAAATGGGCCTCAAGAAACGATCCAAAAGTCCTTTTATCAAAATCCTGGTACAGTAACAAGTGTTCACTTTCCTACAGCAGCCCTCGTATGAGTAGATGAGAAGATGCTGATATTAAAGGTGCGGTATGCATTTTGGGTGAATGATTGTTGACATTCAAACTCAACAGTAAAACAATCACGCTCTTCCCTTCAGCGTTCCTTCAGAAGTTCCACCCTCCATGCATTCTCTATGACACTGGGCTAGCAAACTAGTTTTGTACCCTTCCAAAACTCTTTATCCATTGTAGGGACTGATACCACGATATGGTGTTAGTGTGCACAACGACACAGCAAGTAATGTAACTAACATTAGCTCAGTGCTGCAATTAGGCATGAAGCGAGTGCAGTGCTAGCTAAATTAGGATTAGCGCACAGATGCTAGCATGCTAGAAGCTGGTGTACATTGTGAAATGCCTCACTCTTGTTAACACGGCTCGTTACTCTGGCTTGATCTATCAAAGTTGTTTCCGAACCTTGGTTCTTCCAATCTTCTCCCTCCTACGCTGGTTCTCAGCCATCTTGATTATGCAAGTTGGAGTTCAGAACGTAGCTCCTCCCTCCACCTCCCCCCGTCTTGTTCATGAGCATAAAAAGAAAGACTTAGAGTTAGCGGACCATGAGGAGATATTCGCCGAGTTTGATAAAATAAAAAAGTACTGGATGGAAATCGCATATCGTGCCTTTAAATCCATGAAGCACAAGCTTATGACTGATTTGCAGGCTGGTCGGCGGCCAGATTGAGTAAAACGTGTTATACTGAGTCACAGCTATCTTCACATGAGTGTCCTGTATTGGTGGAACTGACCTTGAACCTTGAATCCTGTTTCATCAGTATACTAGATGCTGCTGAGGATCTACGGGCTGGGGGGGGAGCAGATGCTGGATGCTGGAGCAGATGCTGGATGGGTGGTTCAGCACTGGCCATACTGTGGGTCAAGTGCAGCGTGGATGGCTGACAGCGGTCACCACCATGGTCTCTCACGTACCTCTATTGCGGTCAGTCAAGTTTGCCCACATTGTAAGGGGTACATCAAACGCTAGCCATCGTCCAGCTTAGGTCAGTCACCATCACCCGAGGCAGAGCCCCAGTATGTTTGAGTGGTGTTTGTCTCAGTGTCAACGCCACCGTGGGTGGTGGAGAAATAGCAGGGTAGCCGGGTGGTGCGGCATTGTTGCTGCCATCGCCCGCAGCTGCACAAGACCTGACACAATGCGTCATGGGAAGTTTCGCCACATGCAGAAGGAGCCATGACACTGAGAAGGCAGTGCAAACATGGACTCACCATCCCATGGTGCCTGACCTACCACTGGCTGGCACTGGCCTCTTGAAGCTTGTGAGGCATGGCCATACTAGCTCTATTGGGATTATGGGAGGCAAACGCCCCCCTGTTGGTTAAATGGTATCTGTGTATGTGTAGTGTTCTTCTCCGTGCCAGTGAGTCGGTTTAGTTAGGGGTGTATAGGAGAGGGGTCACCATCAGGGTAAAGTGCATGGCTTAGGTTTGTGTGTATGCACGTGCCTTTTTGGTGGTGGCACCTGTAATGCCTGGTACGGCTTTACTGTGCTTTTCCACTATCAGGCAACAGGCTGACAAGTGACCAGTCCTTTCCTAGAGGAGTATGCCACTTGTAGCCAAGTTTTAGCAACAAGCAGCAAGGGACATGCCAACGGAGCGACAAATAGGGTGGCCACACGGCCGGTTTGAGGCCAGACAGTCTGGTTTTCCAACTCCCAGTCCTTCATCCAGTGCAATACCTGATGGATGCCTATCAGTCCTCTTTACAGGACGGACTATTTCAAAACCGGTCTTTCTTTTTATTGGTTTAACAAGGTCATGTGACATCGCTTGCCTATCAGCTAACCACAGGCTAGTCAGTTAGTAAGCTCCTGTCTGACTGATCCGTTCCATCCAAATAGCTGAGTACAGCAGTGACTATAGATACATAGATAGAAGGATTTATTTTATTGTTTTTTTTGATGAGCAGATTTCGGTGTTATATAGGTTAGGTTATGATTTTAATTCTGTTCTAGTATCATCCCAGACTCCGCCCACCCGTTTATGATGTCCTCCTTTTTGGTGGGGTGGGATGTCCTCTTTTTTGGGGTTATGAAAGTGGCCACCCTATGGTGGACCCGTATGGCTGTACGCTTCCATACACCTGCAGATTCAGCTGCTTCCTTCACACTATGGTCTTTGGCCACTCCCACATGCCCAGTCCCTCCTTTTAGCCAGTCATTAGCATCTGCTCTGGAGCCATTTTCCACACATGGTACGAGACATTCCCTGCCCTGTAGCACCTCTTCCCAATAATAATTTTTTTTAATAATTAAAAATTAAAAAATTAAGAGCTGACGATGCTCATAAAGCACATTATAAAATATTAAGATGGTATTTGTTACCATAGTGATGAGTGTTGTCATATTCCCCTGCTCTACCCAGTACCAAGCTTTCTCTCTCTCATCCCTCTCTGTTCCTACCCATAGCTGAATCGCTCCCACCACACCCCATCTTTCTCCCACAGCATGGCAGCGACCTGACACGTTCTAGCAGCCCTGGACAGACCAGTGGTGACCTCCGTAATTGGTTGGGCACTTGTTCTACACATATATAAAATGACTGGAACCAGATTTCACGCATGGAGGGCGCTCGGCCACGGCACGGCTTCTTTCATCTGCTGCTCCAAAGGTCACTCTCAGACCATTCTCCACAGCGCCGAGGCTCAGGGCATGGTGGGAAGATAAAAGACGTGTGGGCTCATTGATCTTAAGCTACTTATGTGCCTCCTGATGGAGGACTGGCGAATAGGATCAGACTGTGCCATTCATACCGTATGCTGGCAGCGCGGAAACGGAGGCAGCCGAACGTTCGGGAAACGAATGACCTTTACGTAATTTTGGCTTCAGCTTTTTGTTGGTCCCCTCCCCCTCTCCCCGTCTTTACTTCACGTTTTACGGTTTCTAAATACGACCCTGCCATGGCTGCACGGCTGTGTTGTGATATTTCTATCAGATGGTGTTTGTTCCAGCACGGTGACATGTCTGTTCCGCGGTATTCCGGCCCTGATCGGAGCTGTTACCGTGTTAGATGACGGGAGCGTGTTTTGACGTGGGTTTGACGTGCGTCCTCTGTTTTTAAATTGCATGTAACTCTGGTTAAGTTGCATCGTGTGTGACAGGCACCCTGCGATCAGCTCGCTCGCTCCAATAGCCAGTGGTTTCCCTCGCCATTCAAACCTCAGCGTTAAGCGGTCTCAAAATTGGTTTCATCTCAGTCATTTTGTGGCTGTCAGAGAAATGAAAGCATGACACATATATCAAAGCGGCATCCCCCTTCACACAGGATGAGGGCTGGGGGATTCTCTTATGCACTGAGGGTCCAGTGGGAGGAAGCCATGCATGTGCCAGGAACAGTGCCATGGTGAACCAGCCTTCAATTGCCAATCATTTTCATACGTTAGATGTAGGATAATAAACGTTCTCAGGGTTCTCAAGGTTCTCAAGGTTCTGTGATTAACACAGTACTTTAGATGGACTGTTATTGGTTCTCTAAAGTACAAGTCTACATTGCTGTGGGACTACGATGGCATGTGTGAAAGTAGGCAATTGGCTCGCTGCACAAACACAGCTCTGGTCTTACTAATGACCTCCAGAAGCCTGTTTGTAGAACCATGCTCGCTGTGCGTCTCACCCCAGCCACCGCTCGCCAGTCTCTCTGTAGGTCACCTGAGGTCATCTTACGGTGGGTAAGGGACATTGGAACGAGGTGGCGCTCATCACGGTCAGTAGAGAGTGGGTTTGGCCCTCTGCCAGTCTGTAGCTGTGTTGTCCTGTGTGTTTGCTGCTTGACCTTGTTCTTATGAACCAGACGCTCACTGTATCTGCCAGTGAAGCTAGAACCCGACCTTTGGTTCTCACTAAGAACCTACATGTGGAGATGCTGATTTAAGAAGGTGACACCACATCACTGTCACCAAAGACTGCAACGATGCCATGGCAGACTGACATGGACTCAGAATGGCAGCGGGTCGTCTTCAGTGACGAGTCCCGCTGTGTCCTGGTGGAGACCACCAGCGAATCCGTGCGTGGAGGCACTGTGGTCAGCACCGAGATGCACGGTTTGTTGTCACGCGTCACACGTCCAGAAGATCTGGTGTCAGTCCACCTCCACCCCTCCCGCACCATCTGCAGGAACTGTGTGAGAGTATTCAAGCTGATTCGATGTCTGCCCTGCCCCATTCCTGACTCGTAGGAATGGGGAGTGGAGAAGATGAATAATTAACTGAAGGTATTAAAGGGGAAACCAGCTAAATCATCAATAAGGAAGTCATGAACTTATTCGGAATAGTTCAAAATCAGCCGAGCATGTCAACAACACATGAGCTGCATTACTCTGCTACAGAACGGGCTGGTGCTTTAGATGGTCAGTCGGCCTCGGCTGTAGAAGGTGCGCTGAAAAGGGCTAATACAGGGGTTGGACAATAAAAAAGAAACACCTGGTTTTAGACCACAATCATTTATTAGTATGGTGTAGGGCCTCCTTTTGCGGCCAATACAGCGTCAGTTGGTCTTGGGAATGACATATACTGCGTCCTGCACAGTGGTCAGAGGGAGTTTAAGCCATTCTTCTTGCAGGATAGTGGCCAGGTCACTACGTGATGCTGGTGGAGGTTCGTCCTTCTTGGTGGTATGCTGACATTACCCTGGATACCGTGGCTCTTGATACATCACAAAGACTTGCTGTCTTGGTCACAGATGCGCCAGCAAGACGTGCACCAACAGTTTGTCCTCTTTTGAACTCTGGTATGTCACCCATAATGCTGTGTGCATTGCAGTATTTTGAGCAGAACTGTGCTCTTACCTGCTAACTGAACCTTCACACTCTGCTCTTACTGGTGCAATGTGCAATTAATGAAGATTGGCCACCAGGCTGGTCCAATTTAGCCATGAGACCTCCCACACTAAAATGACAGGTGTTTCAGTTTCATTGTCCAACCCTTGTACACCGCAATAAGGCCAACTAAAGGATAGATTGACATACGACCGACAGTCGTCATGCTCATGCCAGTCTCCCTAATTACTTCAGAGAAAATAATGTATTTGTGAAAGTTGTGATGTCACGGCCAGTGGAGGGACAAATGGTTCTATCAGTACCGGGCAAGCCTTCTCAGGAATTGGTTTAGGACTTATGTGGTAAAAAACATGAGCTAGCTTAACACATATTATAAGAACCTTCAATAATGTAAAGCAGTGATCTCTAACCTCACGTCTGGAGAGCTGCTGTCCTGAAGAGTTTCATTCCAATGTGTATCCATTAAGCTGGCCTGCCCCCTTAATAACTAATACATCTGATCCAGCCAATCAGGGACTTGGAAAGAGGTTTATTAAGTGAAAGGTGTAACGAATGGAAGAAGGGTGTTAGGTGGGTGCTCTCGTGGAGAGGTGGATACTTAGCTTCCATGAAGAGACACGCAGGGTACACGTCGTAAACAGTCAGTTTAATAAGCAATGAGAGCACCGAGACTTCGCTCGTCACAAGTTCCCAAATAACACCAGTTGGAGAACCCAGGCTATAGCCTAGTACAGTTCACCGCACGCACATACTCTCCCCCACTCTCTTCGTTATTCACTCTGGCTCTCCACCGTGCACATGCACACTGCACCCGCCTTAATGTGACTGTTACAAAGGCGTGGGGGAAAATAGCGATTGGAGCTCTGCAGGTAAAGTAGCTAGTAGAGTTGGAGACCACTGATGTAAAGGTTCTGAAGAACCCTGATATTGATCTTGAAGGTTCTTGAAACCTTTACAGACCACACACCCTGTTGAATGCATACTCTAAACACTAGGGGGCACCATATCACCAGCAAATGCATAGACCCTCTACGTCCCTCTTCACTCCTTACCAGTCTAGGATATGTATCATCACTTCTGTTGTGTGCTGCTAAATGTGGTTTCTTGCTGAGAGCCAGCTCTCTTCAAGAGCTTCAGCCATCATAGTGTTAACAGCTCCGTCAACTGACTCTCTGGCCTTTAAGGTTCTAACCGGGATCAGGACCACTAACATGGTTGACTAGAGGTTGTCGGGGCAGCAGCACTATTCTATTTTTTATGTTGGACTGATTCCACTTCTGCAGTGCCACATTGACTCACTAGCCTCTTCAGCTACCAAGGGGTATTATGAGACAGGCCGGGCTGGGGCTAGCTGGTTAGCGTCGAGTTTCAGTAGGTAGATAGATAGATAGATAGATAGACAGATAGATAGATAGATAGATAGATGCAATATTTGATTCCACTGGGGTCGTTGGCATCCTGTCAAAACTGGTATTACCTCACATTCTGTAGATCAGTTTAGGAAATTTTTGAATGTTTTAGACTACAGATCTTACATACTGCACCTTTAAAGGTTCTTCACACCAACAAGCTCTTTTAAAACGGGGCTTCGCTCAAGGAAGCCAGGACAAACAGGAAATAGCGTAGAGCCTATCGACTTCCAAGCCAGGAACCATTTAGGAACCTTTATTTTCTTTAGGGGACCTTAACCATGAGTTCATGTAAAGGAGCGAAAACGGAGAAAGATCCATCCAATAACCCCCACACGGTCTGGCTGCTAGACGAGAGCATCACCATAGCAACAGCTTGGAATGTATGAGCACCAGGGATTCTTTAGTCTTGCTATTTTCCCAGGTAGATAAATTGAGCTCCCTCCTTCTCTTCCCGTGCGGTTTCCCCCCACTCTCTCTCTCTCTCTCTCTCTCTCTCTTTTAACACCCACCTCTCTCGCCCTATTCCGTCTCTGTCTCCCTCATTTCAATGCATATATAGCGTCTCCCGCGGGAGTTTGCTTGGATTACATTGCTTTGGATATCATAAAGGGGACGTTCTGTGCCGAGGCTCGGGGCGGCGTGAGCATTCCCATTTGTTATAATTCTCAAAGCTCTTCAAATACACAAGCCTCTTCCAGAGAGTGACAGCTGCAGATGGAAGCTCCTACATTCCAGGTCTGTAAATACAAAGTGCAAATCTGCATTCAGGATCGCAAGTGCACTTCGGAAAAGGCTGAATCCTGAAGAGGTTTCATCCAGAATGTTTCTCCACTCTGTGATAAATATCAGCTTATGGAGATTTGAAGTAATTAGTAATTGGGGAATCACTTCTTCTTCGTCTTCCTCTTCTTCCTCTTCTTCTTCTTCGAGTTCTCTGTTCACCAACTAGTCCCGCGGTTTTAGAGATGTCAACACCGTTCCAACTACGAAATGTCCGGCCTGATCAGGAATGGTGGGCTTGTATACGTATACGTGGGATTGTATCCAGTGTACAATTTTTCAGAAAAACATTATTAAAATTCTGATTTTTTTTCTCTCTTTAGAATGAATAGGCTGACAAACTGTGCATCCACCTACTGTCTTCTGCTCGATCCACAAATGCCGTTTTACATACGTTATCTCAGGGCAGACGCCCAAGCACAAATTCAATGGTGGATTGACACACACTCATCTGTTTGTCTTTTTTGTCATAGAGCACTATTCATTTTTGGCTAATGATGCTGGTTCCTTCAGCCAATAACAACAGCAATCAAACTGCATGTAGTCACTCGGGGCAGATCCCTAGCCTCTAATCCACAGCCATACCCACCCTCACTCCTCTATGTGTTGTTCATTCATCCTTTGTTCCTTCCATACACTCACGTCACATTAACAACTGGCTAGCAAAATGCTTAAGCAGCACAATCACTCCCCACTTCCTTCAGGAAATCTTTGAGATCTTTTCAGGTTCTAGGGTTAATCTGGAAGCCCGACGGCCTTCTAGTTTTGTTGACCAGGGGGATTGCAGAGCTTTTTTAAACCCCAGGGACCCCATAACTCTGTGTTCTCTTTCTAAGTTAATCTTGATCCCCATCTAAGTTAATCCTCTGGGTCCCAATATACATGTACAGTATGTTATGAATATCTTGTCTGGTGTGTTTCACCATAGTTCTCTACTCTCCTTGTAAAGTGGGCGGTCCTTGGGTAATACTTCCATAATCATTTTCTATCCAATCATAAGGCTGGCGTCTCTTAGAGAAACTCAGCGAGCTAAAGCTAACCTAGCATAACCAAAAGCTAGCAACCAAGCCTTCCTGTCTGTAGCTGCCTGTTGTCCTTCATATCCATACACAGACATCATTCAATCATTCAGTCCCTCATTCACGCAATGCTTCATCCATCGGTCTGCCTGTTCATCCATCCCATCATGCATTGCTTTGTTAGTTCTTTAGTTAGTCCCTCTATCTGCGTGTCTGTTCGTCCGGGTACTGTCTCATGATAGCTGGATAGCTATTCTAGATCTGTGGAAGGGACAGGTCAGGCAAGGAGTGTTGAAGAGAGCTGTCAATCAAGCTGCTCATTAGCCACACCCCCACAGTTTTCAGATCTGGTCACTGGTTTATAAGCCTGATGGATGAACAGAACTCTGACGTACTGTAACTCATCATCATAAAAGCACAATCCGGACCATGCAGCTTAGTACCCCGGTCCTTTTAAGTAGTTTTCTCTTTGATCTTTTGTTTGTTTGTTGTTTTTCTAAGTATAAGATTATTATCTGTGTAATTCAGAATCCTTTTTGCCTGCAGAAATAAAAGAATCAATAGAAGAAGAAGAATATTCACTCTATTATTATTCAGCGTGTTAGGGCTGAATCCAGTTTCAGTTCATCTTTCTTGCATGAAGCTGGAACTTCTCTAATTTTACAATTCAGATTTTAACATGGCTCTTATTCAGTGCTAACTTTAACAGATACGACTGTGGTAGATACTGGTCATTTCTTTGAATTGTGACTGAAACATCCCAGACACACCCAGTTAGCTAAATAGTACGTTAGCATGATTAGCACCACCTTAAACTCAAATAAAGTGCACGACAAAGCTCATATGTGAGGAGGAATTTCAACCAGTACACTAGATGACCTGGTATATCGCCCAGTGTTAGCAAACCGCTAGCCACACGTGACCCATTTCTGGGTACTAGCCTTTACTGTGTTGCTAGCAGCTCATGCCACAGTCCTAAAACACTGCTTGGTTTTCTGATGATTCACCTGTGGTTGCCCCTGTTGTAGGTTGCTGGTGTTTCTTGCTAGGAAGCCAGTTACTCATGTGTTAGCTTTACCTCTTTAGCTGTGGTGTTCTTTGCTTGATGAAATCCCTATAAAACTCATAGCCTACATCTAGATATTCTGCAAAGGGGGGCAGTTTGGCTTTGGCCAGTGGGTGCTAATGCTAGTAGGCCAGCTAAGTTAGAGCTGACTGGTGCTAAGCTATGTTTTTGTCCATTGAGAATTCTTACTCTCCCCTGATATCTTGGCAAGATCTTATATCTAACAGATGTATCTTAAAATTGTAAGCTCGTTTTAAAATGATTTATCATATTTCCTTGCTATATTAGCATATCATTTTGTTCCTTGTGCTTGAAACAGGCCAATTCACTCATCATCAAAAGAATAGTGGACTATTTTGAGGATGGCCCAGATGGAAGTGTGGGATTGCAATGCTATTGGGAAGGAAGATTAAGGTTATGAGAAATTACATACGCATACAGACGTAGTGTCTCTAAGCATGGTGTTGGGCTGCCATGTTGGCTAACCCAACATGCCAGACGTCTTGGCATGGAGGTGCAGAGGTTCCTAATGGCGTCCTGTGATAATCCATCCCATGCAGCTTGAACATCCTCACACTGTTCCTGCAGATGATGCGATAGAGGTGGCGAAGAGTGACACCGGGCCTTCTGGCCTAATGCCGTAGAGCCCTAGACCTGGTCACGTCTTAACAAGGCTCCCATATGCAGATGGGCTTTTACTGTGTACTGATCAGCCATAGCTCCAGGTGAATGCTTCCAGGTGAAAATCCCACAGGGGCAACTTCCTTTGCTCAGACGAATGCAGGCTAACAGGCACCATGCACTGTATGGTAATATCGTGTAAGACATATCACAATATGCAACAATAGAGTCGCATCATCAGTATTTGGTTCATGCTGTGCAGTCTGAGAGACGTACAATCTGAACCTTAGCCTGCTAGCGGTGTAAATGATGAGGGGCTTTGTGGGCTGTGAGGTCCTGCTTAATATAATGACTTCATCCTCTGCTTCCCTGTATGACTCTCCGGTTGGTCGTAATGTTCAATTAGACAGAGCAGAGCTCAATCTTGGCGTGCTTGGCCTTACAGCTAGAGCACACCGCGTTCAGGTGCCTGTCTGTATGGGTAGTGTGTCGTTTACTGTTGGCCTGCCATCTCTGTGGAATTCTGGATATTGCTTACCAGCTGCAAAATTCATACTCCTCAGCATTAACCTCTGCTTCTAATGAATAATGTCCTCCTGGATCTATACCTAACCTACGCCTCACTCCATCTCTCCCCTCTCTCTCTCTCACTCTCTGTCTCTGCAGGTGGTAAAGCGCTGCTTTAAGAGCGGAATCCGGCTGGAAGCGTGCCACACCTGTTCAAGAGCGTTCGGCAGACTAATCAGAACACAACCAGGCGGAGGGGAGGCATAAGAAAAGGAGGAAACGAGAAATCCAACCCGAGTGGATTGGTCCCGCCTTCTACAGGCTGCTGACAGAGCGAGAGAGCAGCGGAGCCAGAGAAGCGATGTGACAGCTGGTCTCCTCCAGCAGAAAGCCGGCTGTGATGGACATCGGGATCAGCAGGCACTAAATCTCCACTCTTATCAGGTACAGTCATGCACCACGGGGGAGTGTCATCGTGGAAACGGTGGACTGAATTACTTGAGCACGGTTTGTGCAATAGCCTAGTGATCAACCACAGCAGTTCCTCATGCACAGACACACGCAGACCTAGAGGGGGAACTTAAATAGTGATGCGAAAGATCTGTCAATTAACACCCCGGCAGACTGCCAAAGAGCTTTCACCAGCTCAGCAATGCATATATTCATTTCTGCTCAAGAGCTGGAGCGTTTGCATTGCACGGTTAAGCGTTCAGAGAAATGACACCAGGTTATTACCCGTATGTCACATTACACTATTAGTGCCGCTGATAAGCGAAATACATGAGTGCAGTTGGATGTGTAATGCTCATGGTTTCTGCCTCAAGTGCTCCGCCTATGTGGTTGCTCTCTGGCTGCCTGAAGACCG
>JAMWET010004924.1:27500-30000 GCA_024036415.1 Prochilodus magdalenae
TGATTTAAAATTAGAAATTTAATTAGATTTAGGGTTTTTGAATTTTTTTAAATAATACATTTTTAGTGTTTGGAGTTAAATTTAGGATTAGATATAGAATTGAAATTAAAGTTTTTGAGTTAAAATTAAATTTAGTTAGAATTAGACACTTAAAATTTAGAACCAATTAAAAATTAGAATTAAAACTTATCTAATTAGAATTACATGAGCTAGGGTTAGGATTATAATTATAGTTAGAAATAGAATTAGAGTCAGAATTAAATGCATTTGGAATTAGAATTATAAATTTAATTAGAAATTGTTGGAAATAAAGTGTGAATTTAGAACCAGTTAAAAATTTGAATGAATTAGAATTTAAATTAGAATTATATTTATATGAAATTAGAGTTGGGATTAGAGGAATTATAATTAAAATTAGAATTAAAATTATACTTAAAATTACATTTTAGAAACAGTTATGTTCGCACACAGAGGAATTTGACCTCCGCATGTTACCCATCCACGCAGTGAAACACCCACATACATCCACGTACACACACACTAGTGAATACACACACTAGGGGTCAGCGAACACACTTGCCCAGAACGGTGGGCAGCCCTGTCCGGGGGGCACCAGTATGTGGTTCAACAGTTTCTCATTAGAACCAGCAGAACCGTCTCCCAAGGTTCTACAAAGCTTGTCTGGCCTTGCATTAGTCGCTACGAAGAAATGCACTCTGGCCGGCGAGCCGAGCTGTGGACGGGTCATTTGGTGTCTTCAGAGAAGTCAGGGACATGTGCAGGACAGCATGCGTAATTGAATGAGTGAAAGCGATGACTGAGATGAGGGAGTGCTCCCTGCTGCCTCCTTCACTCTGCAGTTGCTTTTTACTCAGTTCAGTCCTAATCAGACCAATCAGTGATGTGATAGCTCTCCACGGGTAACCAGCATGGATTTCATGTCACGTTAATGAAATGCCAGCGCGCTCACACACACACATGCACAGTCCCAGCAGCACTGAGAGTGTCTCCTGAACCGTGCTGCAGCCTTGAGCATTCCGTTACCTCACATCTTCCCTCAGATTTTCCTCTGGTTGCCTTGTGTAGGAAAGCCCTGGACAGTCAGGATTTTATGCCAGTCAGCAGCCTGCACTTTTCCCGCTTGCTGGGGCACCACCAGTGATACTCCAGACACAACACAATACCTGAACATACACGCTTTCAAAAAGCACATGTGGTACTGGTGCTAGATCAGGTCTTCCAAGAAGGGTTGAAATTGGCCCGCCATTGGCAGTTGACTACCAGTTCTATTGACTGACTGTTGGAACCTTTAAAATGTCTATCCTTTGCATCTACCTTGGTACCAGACACGTTTCTTCCTTAGTTAGGATTTTCATCATAATGATGGCACACCAAATCCCTCGATCTCCTCCAGATGTCTAGTGGACTCCATCTGAAATAGTCCACGCTGAGGTAGCAGAACTAAAGGAGTTTAATATGGACTTCCTCCCAAAACAGGCACCAGCTTCAACCTTGTAGATGCAAAACCTGTGGGCTAAAGTTAGCCAGCGATGTTGACATATGCTTATCTACATAGTTTCATTTTCCATATTTCGAAATATGGCTCTTATTAAAAGTGAAGGAGCATCCAAGAACAACTGACCACTGTCAACCTAGAAACAGTGTATTTTGGTACGAGTTGGGCAGGGTGTTGGATGGGTGGGTGGATGTGAGGGTGGATGGGTGGGGTAATGGGAGGGTGGATAGGTGGGGTAATGGGCGTGTGGATGGGTAGGTTTAATGGGTGGGTTAATGGGTAGGTGAATGAGAGGGTGGATAGGTGGGTTTAATGGATGGGATAATGGGAGGGTCGATGGGTGGATTTAATGAGTGGGTTGATGGGTGGGTTAATAGGTGGGTTAATGGGAGGGTGGATGGGTGGGTTGATGGGAGGGTGGATGGGTGGGTTGCTGGGTGGGTGAATGGGTGGCTTAATGAGAGGGTGGATGGGTGGGTTTAATGGGTGGGTTAATGGGAGGGTGGATGGGTGGGTTTAATGAGTGGGTTGATGGGTGGGTTAATAGGTGGATTAATGGGAGGGTGGATGGGTGGGTTTAATGAGTGGGTTAATGGGTGGGTTAATAGGTGGATTAATGGGAGGGTGGGTTTAATGAGTGGGTTAATGGGTGGGTTAATAGGTGGGTTAATGGGAGGGTGGATGGGTGGGTTTAATGAGTGGGTTGATGGTTGGGTTTAATGGGTGGGTTGATGTTTGGGTTGATGGGTGGGTTTAATGGGAGGGTGAATGGGTTGGTTAATGGGAGGGTGGATGGGTGGGTTTAATGGATGGGATAATGGGAGGGTGGATGTTTGGGTTGATGGGTGGGTTTAATGGGTGGGTTAATGGGTGGGTTTATAGGGTGGGTTTAACGGGAGGGTGGATGTTTGGGTTGATGGGTGGGTTTAATGGGTGGGTTTAATGGGAGGGTGGATGTTTGGGTTGATGGGTGGTTTAATGAAT
>JAMWET010004924.1:35000-44922 GCA_024036415.1 Prochilodus magdalenae
TTCTCTTCCCTTCTTCTCCTTCCCTCCCGCTATTCATCTCTCTCTCCCTGCCCGCCCGCCTCGCTGAAAAGTACAACTGCCTCCTTCTAGTCTCGATTCTAGCCGTGCTGAATTATGTAAGAACACAGACAGGGCGCAGGTTCGCTGTGGGGCCGACTGAAGTGGATCTGATTTGTTATGCTCACCAGAAATACCAGGCAGGAAAAGAAAAGGCCTGTCTGATGGCAGTACGTCCGGCTTTTCCACACTGGTGCGTATTTAATAGTGCTGGGAAATGTTGATGGCTGGTTCCAGCTGTGGTGTAACAGGGCGGGACCAGAGCTGCTGACAGGTCAGCTAACTGCCTGTGATATTTATAAAGTATTTAAGCTCACCTGACAAAGAGTCACCTGTGACTAAAGTTTACCAAGTAGCGTGTAATACCTCCATGAGCACCAATAACAGTAGTGATTGGATTTGGCATGTACCGGACAAGTTTCCGGATGTAGGCCACATCAATGTCCAGCCACTCACAGACAGATCTATAACAGAGGTCACCAACTTTCTGCAGAGTCAATCAGACCGCCAAAGTTCACGTGGCCTTCAGATTAGCTCAAGAACAGTGCGTAGAGAGCTTCACGCTTCTCCGTCTGCCAATCCGATGGACGAGTCTGGGTTTGGCGGTTGCCAGGGGTTGGTGTTCCGGAGTTAGGCTCCGCCCCTTAGTTCCAGTGGGAGGAACGCTTCATGCTTTAGCAGACCAAGAGACTCTTGACAACTTCATCCTCCCAACTTTGTGGAGACAGTTTGGGGACGGCCCCTTCCTGTTCCAACATGACTGCACCCCAGTACACAGAGCAAGCTCCATAAAGACATGGATGAGCGGGTTTGGTGTGGAGGAACTGGACTGACCTGACCTCAGCCCGATAGAACACCTTTGGGATGAACTAGAGCGGAGACTGCGAGCCAGGCCTTCTCATCCAACATCAGTGTCTACCCGTACTAATGCGCTTCTGAAGGAATGGTCCAACATTCCCATACGCATGTTGCAATATAGTATAGTATAGATAGATAGATAGATAGATAGATAGATAGATAGATAGATACATAGAAATCTGAATCTTTTGCATTTACACAATGTCAAATCTACCCACAAGTTTCATTCCTGTCACTGATTCATATATGTATATATATATATATATATATATATATATATATATATATATATATATATATATATATATATATATACATATCATGGCCGTTGGGTCAGTTGGGTACATACAGGGGTTGGACAATGAAACTGAAACACCTGGTTTTAGACCACAATCATTTATTAGTATGGTGTAGGGCCTCCTTTTGCGGCCAATACAGCGTCAGTTGGTCTTGGGAATGACATATACTGCGTCCTGCACAGTGGTCAGAGGGATTTTAAGCCATTCTTCTTGCAGGATAGTGGCCAGGTCACTACGTGATGCTGGTGGAGGTTCGTCCTTCTTGGTGGTATGCTGACATTACCCTGGATACCGTGGCTCTTGATACATCACAAAGACTTGCTGTCTTGGTCACAGATGCGCCAGCAAGACGTGCACCAACAATCTGTCCTCTTTTGAACTCTGGTATGTCCCATAATGCTGTGTGCATTGCAGTATTTTGAGCAGAACTGTGCTCTTACCTGCTAACTGAACCTTCACACTCTGCTCTTACTGGTGCAATGTGCAGTTAATGAAGATTGGCCACCAGGCTGGTCCAATTTAGCCATGAGACCTCCCACACTAAAATGGCAGGTGTTTCAGTTTCATTGTCCAACCCTGTATATGTATATATATAAAGAAAAACAATTATCTCCAAAATGGCAACTTTACAGGAGAGGCCAAACCCCTTATTCAATTTTAATGTAAGTCCATGGAACCAGATGTCTTTCCAAACACTTTTGGGCCATTTCTGTTTGGTCCATTCGACCTATTTGCACCCAGGAATAAGACCTGAGGGGAATATTTGGCATTGTGCAAACAATTCAAGTTTCACATGTGACGTAGCAAGACGTAGCCTTCTCACTGTACCCGACTGACCCAACGGCCATGATGGTGTGATTCCGTGAGCAGTGGTGTCCTCCATGAGTCCTCCTGTTAGTACCACCACCATTGGCAGACGGCTGCACCACGCAGGACTACATGCCTGCACGCCGTTATGATGACCCCCGTTAACACCACGTCACCGTCACCAAAGACTGCAGTGGTGTCGTGCCAGACTGTCATGGAGTGACTCAGAATGGCAGCGGGTCATCTTCAAGGACGAGTCCCGCTTTTGCAGCTTGCATATCAGTGGGAGAAGTTCCATCTGTCTTCCTAGCGCAGCCGAACACAGTTAATAAAGACTCACCTAAATACCTGTCAGAGATAAAAGCAATCTGTTCATTTCGTCATAGAAACAGATCGAGGGCCTCCAGGTGCCCGACCCTGTGTTAAAATCATCCCCTCTTCATTTTTAAAGGGTAGAACTGATGGGATGAAACTGATGCTCGCGCATTGATCTGTCTGAGTGATGCAGGGTCCGCATTAATGTAGGTATTGATTGTTTACTGTTGCCGTTGTCCGCTGACTTTGACTGTAAGCTGAAATTCCTTTGGGTTTAGAAGCCAGGTTTAGATGGTGACACAGTGAATGAGTCTATCTTTAGCGCCTGGTTCGCAGTGCAGCAGGAAGATGGATCGTGCTGTTGGTACATGATGGATTATCTTATACCGGAGTCATAGGAGCTGAAACCTAGTTTTTCTATATATAGACCATGTGAGGTAAAGAATATGCTGTAGGCTGCTGTTCTTCATCACCGCCGCGAGCAGGCAGGGGGTGTTACTGAAACGAGGGCGGGGTTTCTGTGCGTGTATGCAGATTAGGGCTGGTTTAGTGCTGTGGGGTTTTATATACAGTCTAGCAGACTTCATATAAAGTAGGGATCGAGCTGGCATCAACTCTTCTTCCATTTACAAACTCCAGATAGTCCACAGTGCTGCTGCCTGTCTCCTCACACACCACCATATTAAACCCGTTCTCCAGCAAACCCGTTCTCCAGCATCCTCCTCTGGCTTCCTGTGATCTCGCTCCTTCTTACCTGTCTGATCTTTCTCATCTTTACAATCCCTCTCGCTCTCTCACAGCTGGGCTACTCACCCTCTCTCTCTCTTTCTCTCTCTCTCTCTCTCTTTCTCTCTCTCTCTCTCTCTCTCTCTTTCTCTCCTTCTCTCTCTCTTTCTCTCTCTATTTCTTTTTCTCTTTCTCTCTCTCTCTTTCTCTCTCTCTTTCTCTCTCTCTTTCTCTCTCTCTCTTTCTCTCTCTATTTATCTTTCTCTCTCTTTCTCTCTCTCTCTTTCTCTCTCTATTTCTTTCTCTCTCTTTCTCTCTCTATTTCTCTTTCTCTCTCTATTTCTCTTTCTCTCTCTTTCTCTCTCTCTCTCTCTAACCCTAACCCTAACCCTCTCTCTCTCTCTCTCTCTTTCTCTCTCTCTATCTCTCTCTCTCTCTTTCTCTCTCTCTCTTTCTCTCTCTCTCTCGTTCCGCTTTCATCTCTTTCGCTCGCATCTCATTTCTCTCTCTATTTTCTCTTTCCTCATCTCTATTTCTCTTTCTCTCATCGTCATCTCTCTCTCGTTCTCTCTCTTCTCTCGTCCTCCTCTCTCTCTCTCTCTCTCTCTCTCTCTCTCTCTTTCTCTCTCTCTCTCCCTCCCTCTCTCTCTCCGTCTCCTCTCTCTCTCTCTCTCTCTCGTCTCTCCCCCCCCCCTCTCTCTCCTCCTCATCCTCTCTCTCTTCTCTTTCTTCTCATCTGGCCTAGACACTAACGTTCCCTAACAGTCTTCGATGTCTTCACTTTTAAGTCAAGCATTAAGCATTAAGTGTCTAAACCTTTGGACTGGTAGTGTAGCGTTGTGTTGTTGACATGGTGACTCCAGGTTCTCGTCACCACCACTGTGAAGACACCTGAGTCAGTGAGTTTCTCTACATTGAGTCGTCAAAAAACTCTTACTGAATTAAACCTCATCAAAGCACCTCCAGCCAGTAAATAGATCCGATACGCCGTTTCCTCTACGTAGCTCAAAAGGACCTTCTTCTTACTGTCAGCGCTCACACAGGTGAGATCACCGCCCGTATGCTGTCAGCAAGCACAAGCCACACGTTTCTGTAAATATTTGCTCTCTAATTACAGCCCAGGTAAGCGAGGCAGCGCTGAAAGCTCCAGCTTCGCCTGGATGACGTTTAATAGCACCTCCGTCTGATAATTGCGGTGTTAGCGATTGCTCGCCTCTGTAATTTTCCTGTTTGTATCACTTCTGACAGGTGAGTACAGCTTGGTCGATTCGGTTACACCGTGCGCTCATGGTCCGGAGCGCATACACAACAATAACACAGCCCTGTGCAGCGGTCAGAGACCACCTTTCATTTATCTCACCTCAACTCAAAACAGGCATTAACGTTCTTCATTCTGAGAACACCAGCAGCTTCTCGGTTTGAAGTGTGGGTCTCCTTTTCTCAGTGAGGAGCTTCTTGAACAGCTGCACGTCCATAGCATTGAGGTGTCTTCTCGTCGGATCTACAGTGCTGATCTTCTGGTGGGGAGAATGGTGGCAGGTGGTTTTCCAGGTGGTTGTTAGGGCTCCCATTTACTCTTCTTACACCTTATCTCCTAAAAAATGTCCCCTGAAAAAAAAGAAAAGAATGGCTTTTCCAAAAAGGGAACTTTTCCAAAAGGGAGACACGTGTAGTTTCACTAGTGGGTTTGATAGTAATGGCTCTGTCTGCATTGTAGACATGGAGACCCCTGGTTCCCATCACCACCACTGTAAAGACTTTAGAGTCTGTACGCGTGACAACAAACCATTCATCTTGGCGTTAACCGCTGTGCCTCCACAGATGGATTTAGTGGTCATTTCAACCAAGACAAAAGCGGGAGTGGTCTCTAAAGATGACCCCCTGCCATTCTGAGTCACTCCATGACAGTCTGGCACGACACCACTGCAGTATTTGACGTACATGTGGTGTTAAGGACAGTCGTCCAAATGGAAGAATCTGGAAGAGGCAATGTCCTGGTTAAGAGGTTTTGATGGAGTCTTGTAACAGAGGTTGTCTGGAAGAGGCGATGTCCAGGTTAAGAAGGTTTTGATGGAGTCTTCTAACAGAGGTTGGTGTCTGGAAGAGGCGATGTCCAGGTTAAGAGGGTTTTGATGGAGTCTTCTAACAGAGGTTGGTGTCTGGAAGAGGCGATGTCCAGGTTAAGAGGACTTTGATGGAGTCTTCTAACAGAGGTTGGTGTCTGGAAGAGGCGATGTCCAGGTTAAGAGGGTTTTGATGGAGTCTTCTAACAGAGGTTGGTGTCTGGAAGAGGCGATCATCAGGTTAAGAGGACTTTGATAGCGTCTCCTAACAGAGGTTGGTGTCTGGAAGAGGCGATCATCAGGTGAAGAGGGTTTTGATGGAGGCTCCTAATAGAGGTTGGTGTGGGTGGGTGGGGGTGGGAGGGTAACTGCAGCACGAGTTTAAAACTATTATCATTGTATTGTCTGCACTGGCATAATGAAATAAACCAAAACACTGCGTTTATGATCTCGTGTGAGGTAGCCGTGTTGATGTTTTTGTGTAGCGTGTGGGACGTTTGGTCATCTTGGCACCTTGCTGACCTAAACCACATCGTCCTGGCACACAAACTATTGTTGTTTTAGGTGAGAACACAAAAGCAAGTTAACAAAACAGGTTGTCAACTGTTTTGTTAACTTGCCTTTGTGTTCTCACAGAACGGTGACTCACCTATTCACTTCATTCCCGCAGTGCCAGGTGTGCCCTGTTAGGGCACTGAGACATATTTACACAGGAAGTGCTGACCTAGATAAAACTTGAGGGCCAAAACTCGGTCATGTGTGCTGGACGGTGTTTTCATCACACTTCAGTCGTCCTAATTTCACTGCTTCCTCGGTAGTTCTTATGCCTGGAATGGCCTTGTATTGCTCGCTTCTACCTGTTCTGTCTACCTGCATGACCAGGTGTGGGCGGTATGATGATATTGTAAGGTTATGATTGTATCACGATGAGCGGTTTGAACATGGCGTGAATAAAGTAACCCTGACCAAGAGATAATAAAGGCTGAAAGGCTGGCTAGTCTTCGGTCAGTGGATTCAGAGCTTTCTACAGTGATGTTTTATCAAACCTCAGACTAATATCGTGATGATGGATTGTGTACCATGAAGATGCTTTCACATATTACGATATGCTGTTTCTGCCAGACTGCCCACCACTGTGCATGACCTTGTGTAGTAGCTCTGTCAGGTTCATGCTCCTTGCACAGGAACCATGATGAGATGATAATTAGCTTGTCTGTAGGCCTCAAGGTCAGTTCATGCATGGGAGCTGTAGGCCATAGCAGTTGTAAGCTATACTCATATTCCCCTGTGCAGTTGGCAGCGATGTGCTGTTCTTAAGACCGGTAGGTGGAAGCCTTATTTTTTTGCAATGCAGCTTGAAACATAGTTACATAACGCAGTTTTGATTGGTTAGGCCTGTGTTTGATATTTCAAAAGATAAAACACAAAAATACTGTCATAATAATGTATAAGTTAGTGGTTAATACAAGTGAAAGAAGTTAAATGCATATAAACAAACCATACCTGTGCTGTATTTAATACTGCTGTTAATAGATTACATAAATAGAATATTAATAAGAAAGAAAGGAAATTTGTATTTCACAGATATTTCAGATTATTATTATTATTTTTTTTTTATTGATTTATTTTATCTGTTTTTTTAAGTATGTCTTTTATTATTATTATTATTATTATTATTATTATTATTATTATTGTTATTATTATTATTATTATTGATTTATTTTATCTGTGTTTTTTTAAGTATTTCTATTATTATTATTATTATTATTTATTTTTATTTTTTTTTTTTTTTTAAATTTATTTTATCTGTGTTTTTTTTAAGTATTTCTATTATTATTATTATTATTATTATTATTATTATTATTATTATTATTCATTATTTCATTTTATTATTATTATTTTATTTTTTTAAGTATTTCTATTATTATTATTTATCTTATTACTATTTGTTGTATCATATTATTATTATTATTATTATTATTATTATTATTATTATTATTATTATTATTATTATTGTTTATTTATTTATGTATTTATTTAGTATTGTTTATCATAAGTATTATTATTATTATTATTATTATTATTATTATTATTATTGTTATTATTATTATTGTTTGATGGTGCATTATTATTATTATTATTATTATTATTGTTGTTATTATTATTATTGTTTGATGGTGCATTATTATTATTATTATTATTATTATTATTATTATTATTATTATTATGTTATTGTTATTATTATTATTAAGGTCTGTAAGCTTAAGGTCTTCCAGACTTAATATATCCTTTACAATCAGTGCATAATTGAACTGATCTGTATCTGATACATGTATCATTGCACAGTTGTAATCAGCTATCAGTCTGTAAATCACATCCCTAATTGTCCCCAGTTGTCTTTTTATGTCCATGAATTCTAAACCAAGACCAGAATCCACCTGAGACACAGACCCCGGGATCTTACAAATTTGTTTCTGACTTGGGCACAGCGTAGCCGAGACGCTCTGCCTCCGTAGAGCCAGAGAAATGTAGGACGTCATATAACAAGGTGCAGTCTCTGGCCTTTAAAGCTCTGTAGGGTCGGCAGAGAAAAGTTAGAACAGAGCCGGAACAAACTCCACAGGTCAGCAAACCCTTTCCAGCAAGCCCTGGATGGTAGAAGTTCAAGACTCTTCATCAGCTCAGTGTAGGTGAAGCGACTCTAGTGTCTCTCAGTCCACCAGTCTTTAATAGAAGCTCATTCATTAGTCTGACCCTGACGTCTTTTCAAATATCATAAACACAGAACACTGAAGGAGAACAGGTTCCATTAGCTAGAACCAAGCTCTGTCCAACAGATCAACACAAGCTCCAAACAAAGTGACCCCTGTACCTGGATTGGTGGACTCGCTTCATGCTTCTTTCGTTTGGACGTTACTGTCCATGTTACTGTCCACCACTGGTCATTGCTGAGCGGTATAGCCAGCTAGGTGACTGGTCTGTGCAGCGCCTGTTCTAACTACATAGCAGTGTGCAGAAAGCAAGACACGGTAGCCAAGGAAATGACTGCAGACTGAAAATGAATGCTGGTATCCATATCAACAGAAAGCAGTCAGGCTAAATTAACGCTCAGGACTGGAATAGATTGTGTGTGTTGCTGGCAACGCAGCAGCCTTTGTGTACGTAGCTCAGAGTGAGTCCTAGCCGAGTTCCTTTGTGAGAGAGAACAGGTTCAAGGCCAGCTCTCAGTGTTTCACCATAGCCTGAAGTCAGTCGCCAGTTCCGGTGTCCAGGTACAGTGAGGTAGGCATGTTGACCGAATGCATACCAGCTCTGACCTGCACATTTCAGCGAATGCTAAACGTGTGGTAGACTTGAAAGTCCCCAGGTGTAACGTTTGTTCAACCAGTGAGTCTTCGGCTGTGTCAGAATTAGAAATCCAACCCAGACCACCTTGGTCCACTGTAAATCAGCAGTGCACAGCCCCCCATAACATGAAACAAAGGAGGTAACACTACGTATGAGTCCTGTGTTTATAATGCCTTATAAAACATTATATGGACTTATACAGCAGACGTAATACGTTCATAAAGCCTGCTGTAAACTTTCATAACCATGACATGCCTAACTGTATTAAACAAGATATGATTATATAACTTATTTTTAATGTCAGGTTACATAATAGGCTATAATATCTGACCATAAGAGCATTTAATAATATAATAAATAATATAATAAACATATTAGCACCTGCAACAAGCTTCTGGTAAAAAACAAACAAACAAACAAATTAATTAATTAATTTAAAAAATATATTATATATATATATAAAAATAAATAAATATAAAATATAATATATATATATATATATATATATATATATATATATATATATATATATATATATATATATATATATAATATATATAAAAAAATATATATACATAATATTCTTATATATATTATATAAAATAATATATATTATATTATATTGTATATATATATATATATATATATATATATATATATATATATTATATTTTATATTTATTTATTTTTTATTAAAGCATCTTTACAGAAAAGAAAGTAAAAAAAAACATATATAAAAAAATATATACGTATATATATATATATTTATTTTTTTATATATGTTATTTTACTTTCTTTTCTGTAAAGATGCTTTAATAAAAAATAAATATTGGTTGATTGATTGATAGTACATATATAGTATGTATATGTATATAGTAAATATATATATATATATATATGTACACAGATTGAATACATGAATTCACACTGAATACAATGTTTCTCCTGCACTACCGACTGTAATTATCTCCCTTCAGTTGCACTGCATGCTGTAATAGCTGTAGAGCAGTTCCATAAGCTTATGCTCAGTATTATAAGGAATCCTGTATGCTATATAATACCTGTGTTTATGATGCATCAGAATACAGGCTTCACTGGAAGTGCTGAAAGTGGTAAAGAGAGAATGTCAGAGAAAAAGAGAATGAGAGACTCAGGGGACACAGAGGACCGAGAGTGTAAGGGAAGGAGAAAAAACGGACGACAGAGTGAAAGAGGAAGTAGCACAAAAAAATGTCACTGGTGAGATCGAGGGGGCCTCTTTAATAAACACCCCCCCCCTTATCCCCCCGCCCCGACCCCGGGCTGTGAGGAGTGTAGATCTTACTGTGAGACATCTCTGCAGGCCTGAGGATCGCCCCTGCCAGACCAAATCTGCCTCTCCCCATTTCCCAGGGTCCCCTTACGCTGACGTATCCAGGCAACCACGGGCTGAGGCTGTGTGGAAAGCCC
>JAMWET010004925.1:0-17823 GCA_024036415.1 Prochilodus magdalenae
ATATGAATGCCCAAGGTGAAAGGTGACGTTGCTGCGCTGGATCGATGTGAATGTTGACGTTCCTGCGCTGGATCGATATGAATGCCCAAGGTGAAAGTTGACGTTCCTGTGCTGGATCGATATTAATGCCGACGGTGAAAGGTGACGTTGCTGCGCTGGATTGATATGTATGCCCAAGGTGAAAGGTGACGTTTCTGCGCTGGATCGATATGAATGCTGAAGGTGAAAGTTGACGTTTCTGCGCTGGATCGATATGAATGCCGACGGTAAAAGTTGACGTTGCTGCGCTGGATCCATATGAATGCCGAAGGTGAAAGGTGACGTTGCTTCGTTAGATCGATATGAATGCCGAATGTGAAAGGTGACGTTGCTGCGCTGGATCGATATGAATGCCGAAGGTGAAAGGTGGCGTTGCTGCGCTGGATCGATATGAATGCCGAAGGTGAAAGTTGACGTTGCTGCCTTCGCTCGGTGTTAATTCCGCCTTCAAAAGGTGAAGGTGGTGTGTTCGCTTGGTATTAATTCTGTAGTTCAAGCGTGACGTCGCTGCGTTCGAATCTTATTAATTCCGCGCTTCAGACGTAAAGTTGCTGCGTTCGTTCGGTATTAATTCCGCGATTATAACATGACGTTCCCGCGTTCCATCGATATACATTCCGGAGTTTAAACGTGACGTTCCCGCTTTCAATCTGTATTAACTGTTCTGCTTCGTATTTAAAACGTGACGTTCCCGCTTTCAATCTGTATTAACTGTTCTGCTTTGTATTTAAAAGGTGACGTTGCTGCGCTGGATCGATATGAATGCCGAAGGTGAAAGGTGACGTTGCTGCGCTGGATCGATATGAATGCCGAAGGATAAAGTAGACGTTGCTGCGCTGGATCGATATGAATGCCGAAGCTGAAAGGTGAGGTTGCTGCGGTGGATCGATATGAATGCCGAAGCTGAAAGGTGAGGTTGCTGCGTTGGATCGATATGAATGCCGAATTTCAAAGGTGACGTTGCTGCGCTGGATCGATATGAATGCCCAAGGTGAAAGGTGACGTTGCTGCGCTGGATCGATATGAATGCCGAAGGTGAAAGGTGACGTTGCTGCGCTGGATCGATATGAATGCCGAAGGTGAAAGCTGACGTTGCTGTCCTGGATCGATATTAATTCCGAAGGTGAAAGGTGACGTTGCTGCGCTGGATCGATGTGAATGCCGAAGGTGAAAGGTGACGTTGCTGCGCTGGATCGATATGAATGCTGTGAAAGTTGACGTTGCTGCGCTGGATCGATCTGAATGCCCAAGGTGAAAGGTGACGTTGCATCGTTGGATCGATATGAATGCGGATGGTGAAAGGTGACGTTGCTTCGTTCGATCGGTTTTAATTCCGTGCTTTAATCGTGACGTTGCTGCATTCAATCGGTGTTAATTCCACATTCCAAACGTGACGGTGCTGCGTTCGCTCGGTGTTAATTCCGCGCTTTTATCGTGACGTTGCTGCGTTAGTTCGGTATTTCTAACTCGATTATAACGTCAAGTTCCTGCACTCGCTCGGTATTAATTACGCATTCTAAACGTTAAGGAGCTGCTTTCGGTATTAATTCCGTAGTTCAAGCGTGACGTTGCTGCGTTGGATCAGTATTAATTCCGCATTCGGTATTAATTCCGCAATTATAACATGACGTTCCCGCGTTCCATCGCTATACATTCCGGAGTTCAAACGTGACGTTCCCTCTTTCAATCTGTTTTAACTTTTCTGTTTTGTATTTAAAAGGTGACGTTGCTGCGCTGGATCGATATGAATGCCGAATTTCAAAGGTGACGTTGCTGCGTTGAATGGATATGAATGCCGAATGTGAAATGTGACGTTGCTATGCTGGATCGATTTCAATGCTGTGAAGATTGAGGTTGCTGCGCTGGATCGATATGAATGCCGAAGGTGAAAGGTGACGTTGCTTCGTTGGATCCATTTGAAAGCCCAAGGTGAAAGGTGACGTTGCTTCGTTGGATCGATATGAATGCCGAAGGTGAAAGGTGACGTTGCGGCGATCGCTCGGTGTTAATTCCGCCTTCAAAAGGTGAAGGTGGTGTGTTCGCTTGGTAAACTTTTAACTAATGATTAAAAGCTGTGAACAAATCATCAGTTCATGAGAATTTGAACGTGATCAAACGTTTACAAATGACAGTTCATGTAGTTATTAATACATATATTTATGTTTACAAACATGTTAAGAAATCATTAGTTGGTTAGAACTTGATAATGAACAAATCATTACTTAAGGAAAAATTGTAAATTAATAAATGTTTATCAGTCAGACTTCCTGTTGCCAGTATGTGCACTCATACATTTATAAATATGTTAACAAATCATTAGTTCATCAGAATTACAAAATTAACAGCAGTTCTACATACCTCGGCTTAGCCGCTGCTAGGTTGAAAAGAATAGAGCACCCAAAGATGTCCAGTCAAGAGCAGTTCAGTTTTTCTGCTCACCTACAGTGTGTTCCAGCTGACAGTGAATCTACATTACGGTAAATTATTGAGGCAACACATAAATTAAGATTTATGTTAAGAGGTGCATTTCAAAATGATTGTTTAGTTTAGACTTTGTTTTCAAAGCAGAAAGTTAATTCATTAGTTAATGTGCTTGCAAATTATGAGTAAACATGTGCAAGGCTTACTAGTTCATTAACAAATAGGTATAAGCTATGCATTGATCACTTACAGATGTTTTTGCAGTACCTGAACTAAAGTTGAAACTCTTCATTATTAGTTAATGTTTATGAACGTTTACAAACTATTAGTAAATATATATTTCATATACTCACTTGTGTGACTGGACATATTCATACTGTGATTTGCAATAAGAAACAACAGTGGTAAACATTCAGCACACATTTACAGATCATCAGTGAATGGAGGTAATTAATCAATTACCTTTGTTTGCAGAAAATGATTTGCTCAGTAATTACAAAGGAAGCTCTATGATCAACAATTACATACAGTAAGAAAGTTGCTCAACAATTTAAAAAAAAAGCTCAATGGTTACAAATAAAACTGAAGAAACAAGCTCAACCTCAAACACCCCAAGTCCTCCCCGCCTTACCCCCTCCACCCCATCACCAATCACAGCATACTTTTAGCAAATGTAATGCATAAATTAGGATAAAATACGTTTAAGTATACCTGTAATAGACGTGATTATAGAAATAAGGAAGAAATTAGCTCAACAATTACAAAAAAAAGTCTGCATATTGAAAGTAACAATTCAGTTATTTTTTTCTCTATTGCACTGTAAAGCTGCAAGGTTGTGCCAGTTACTTGTTTTGAGTCATGAAATTGTTTTCTTAGTGATACATTTTTGTGACTATTACCTAGCTATGCATTCCACTCTATTACATGAAGGTGGTCTTCCAGCAAACCCTCCAGTCTGTATCCCCTCAGCCTCCACACATTTACCTTATGTGTTTCAAAATCAAATTTCAATGTCATTTTCATTACAGCTTTGGAAGCGCCTACAAGCTCTAGAACTGCCAAAAGTTTCAACTTTGTAATGAAACTTGTTTTGGGAGGAAAACAGTATTTTCTGACATGGGAACACTTTTAATATGTCTAGAATGAAGGAAAACATTGTTTCTAAGCAATTGGAAGTGAAATCTGGAACGTGGCAGTACAAAATGAACAGTGTCATTTTCATTGCATTTAGGCCTGAAAAAGCGTTTGGGAGCTTTAGAAGCGCCTACAGGCTTTAGAACGGCCAAAAAGCTCAACATTGTAATGAAACTTGTTTTGGGAGAAAAACAATATTTTCTGACATGGGAACAATTTAAATATGTGCAGAATGAAGGAAAACATTGTTTCTAAGCAATAGGAAGTGAAATCTTGAACGTGGCAGGAAAACATGAACAGTGTCATTTTTATGGCGTTTAGGCTCTGAAAAAGCCTTTGGAAGATTTAGAAGCGCCTACAGGCTTTAGAACGGCCAAAAAGCTCAAGGTTGTAATAAAACTTTTTTTGTGACAGAAACAATATTTTCTGACATGGGTACACTTTAAATATGTAAATAATGAAGGGAAACATTGTTTAGAAGCAATAGAAAATTAAATCTTAAACGTGCCAGTACAAAATAAACAGTGTCATTTTCATTGCATTTAGGCGCTGAAATAGCGTTTCGGAGCTTTAGAAGCGCCTACAGGCTTTAGAACGGCCAAAAAGCTCAACTTTGTTATGAAACTTGTTTTGGGAGGAAAACTATATTTTCTGACATGGGTCCCTTGCAGTTATGTCTAGAATGAAGGTGTGCCGCTCTTAGTCACAACGCGAAGGCTGAGGTTCCTTTTTCACGGATGTTTAATGAAGACATCAAAGCACAACACCAACATCGTAGAACTGAATGTTGGAGTAAACAACACAGACAGTACATCAGTTTCTTATTCAGATAATCAGAGAAAACAAATGTGGACAAAGTCATAAAAATAAAACATATTCCACTGTACCACTTTTGCCTGCTTGTGAGCTAAGAGAGGGGTCCATCCCTTGAAGTTTCTTGGTTGGATGGCTTATGAGACCCTTTTCCTTTAACCTTGCGAGGAGACGTCCATTCCTTCATGCCGAGAATGAAGGAAGCAAAAAAAAAACGTGCACAGAGGTATTGTGGGTAAATAAATATAAATGTGTAGAAAGGCTAATGTAACTCAAATATGTGACAGTTTCATGTAAAAATCTTCTTAAGTACTAAACAAACATCAAAATATAAAAAATACATTAATTAAGTTAATGTAACATTCGTGAAATAAATGGGAAACAAAAGAAAAGAGCACCATCTAGTGGTATAAAAGTCAATAGCACAAACTGTCTTTACAACTGCAAACACACTCCCACCATCACATACAATGTGATTCATAATAAACCCAATATCATTAATACAAATGAAGTAGAAACTTCTGAATATCTACAGTTCAACTTATTCTGCTAATGTTAACCTTTTAATCAGCTTCAAGTAATAGCACTGTTTTATGTACAGGCCTTTCTAAGTAAATTGGCTGACTTGTACGTGTGCCCTTGCTATTGAGTTTTGTGTCACTGACAAGGAGTTTGAGCTTTCTGACCCTGCCATCAGTTCCTGGGAAGACTTCAACCACCTTGGCTAGCTTCCACTTATTTCGTGGTGTAGCCTCGTCTTGAAGTAGGACAATGTCATTTATCTTGGTGTTTCGTCTGCTCTTATTCCATTTACATCTTTGTTGCAAATTCAACAGATATTCTCTCCTCCATCTAGTCCAGAACTCATTTGCTAAGAACTGGACTTTCTTCCATCTTTTCTGAAGGTAGAGATCTTCTCTTACAAATTCTCCAGGGGGTGGTGCAATGATTGTAGATTTCATTGTTAATATATGATTTGGTGTTAAAGGTTCTGGTCCTGCTGGATCATTGATGTATTCCAAGGTTAATGGTCGGCTATTCACGATTGCCATGGCTTCGTACATGAATGTTCTCAATGAAGAGCTGTCTAGTCTCCTAGCAGACTGGTCTAGAACAGAAGTCAGGACATTTCTTATAGTTCGAATCTGTCTTTCCCAGACACCGCCCATGTGGCTGGAAGCAGGTGGATTCATCACAAAACTACATCCTAACTCCTTCACACGCTCTTGGTCCATTTCCTTCATCAGTTTCAGGAACTCCATCTTTGCACCAACAAAGTTGGTACCTTGGTCACTATGAAGCTGACTTACATGTCCACGAATAGAAATAAAGCAACGCAGTGCATTAAGGAAGGCATCTGTGCTAAGGTCATCCAGTACCTCCAAGTGGACAGCTCTTGAACACATACAGGTAAATAGAAGTCCGAATCTCTTCAGCTCCTTCCTTCCATCTTTAACATAAAACGGTCCGAAACAATCCATACCGCTGTATGTGAATGGAGGGGTACTTTCCGTTCTCTCTGGTGGTAAGTCTGCCATCAACTGTTCTTGGTTGTGTTTTCTAAATTTCCTACACTTAACGCACTTGTAAATGAGAGACGACACCTCACTACTGCAACCCAGGATCCAAATGCCATTGGAGCGGATTTCGTTTATGGTCATGCCTCGACCTTGATGATGCACCTTCTCATGGTAATACTTTATGAGTAGACGAGACACATGATGCCCTTTTGGAAGAATAGCAGGATGTTTCACATGGGGATGCAGTGCTGCTTGGTGCAGTCTTCCTCCTACCCTTAGGATGCCATTGTCATCAATAAATGGATTTAATTTGAACAGTTTTGTAGACTGATTCAAATTCACTTCTTTCTTTTGTTTCAGAGACTTGATTTCATCACTAAACACTTCCTCTTGGACTATACGAATTATGAACAGTTCAGCGTCATTTCTTTCTGCAAGCGTTGTGGACTCAGTGGATTTTTCTTCCAGACCTTTTGCATGCCTTGCACAATGTTTGAGTCTTGCTATGGCTTTCACCAACCTCTTCCAATCGGAGAACTTTTGTAGGCGTTCTGACAGAGACTTCTTCTCCTTCACCTTGGTTGCATTAACCAGTACCCTTTTGAGCTCTGGGTCACCATCTACAATCTCTATCCCCTTAATCTCTTCTGCTTTAGGTAGTTCTGTTTGCCATAGGAACCTTGGCCCAGTAAACCAGCTTGAATCTACAAGTTCCCTTACGAAGAGTCCACGAGAGGCATGGTCGGCTGGGTTATGCTCAGAGGCAACATATCTCCATTGGTCAGGTTCTGTCTTTGACTTGATCTGCTGAATTCGGTTGGCTACAAATACATGAAACCGCCTTGCCTCATTATTAATGTAACCAAGGACTACCTTGGAGTCAGTCCAATAGTATTCACGGGCACCATCCAATTCTAGTTCTCTCTTAAGGAGTGCACCAGTTCTCATGGCTACAACTGCAGCTGAGAGCTCTAGTCTTGGAATTGTTGTTATCTTTGTCGGGGCTACTCGAGCTTTACCGATTACAAGCGTGCAGCACACTTCTCCAGACTTGGTCACAGCTCTGAGGTATGAACATACTCCATACCCCAACACGCTGGCGTCAGAAAAATGATGCAGTTCATAATGGAGAACATCTTTGACTGTTGGGGGCACATAACAACGTGGTATCTTTACTGAAGACAGGTTGTTGATGTCTCGTAGCCAGGCTTCCCAATGAGGCCTAATGTCATCAGGAAGTGGTGTATCCCAGTCTGCTTTTTCTTGACACATCTTTTGTAGGATCCTTTTCCCAATTAAAATGAAAGGGGCCAGAAATCCTAGCGGGTCAAAAATGGATGCCACTGTAGACAGCACTCCCCTTCTAGTAAAAGGATTTACCTTTACTTGCACTCTGAAATGGAACTCGTCGGACTCTACACACCACTGGACCCCAAGCGCCCTTTCAATTGTGGGTTCTCCAAGATCAAGATCAAGGTCAGTAGCACCTTCTGCGCATTCCTCCTTTGGAATTGTGGCAGTCACCCTTTTGCTGTTGGTGATGAATTTGTGCAAGTGGAGCTTTCCAGAATGGCAGAGGTCCCTGGCTTCTTTCACGAGCTGAATAGCCTCTGCCTCAGTATCTACACTCGTTAAACCATCGTCAACATAAAAATTACGTTGTATAAACTTCACTGTCGACTGACTAAACCTTCCTTCTCCTTGTGCAGCAAGATGTTTAAGTCCAAAGTTTGCACATCCAGGAGAGGAGGCAGCTCCAAACAGGTGAACTCTCATGCGAAACACTGATGGTAATGTTTCCATGTTATCATCTTCCCACCACAGGAACCTGAGGTAGTCTTGGTCTTTTGAGGCAACATGAAATTGGTGAAACATACGCTCCACATCACACATGATAGCTACTTGCCCTTTCCGAAAACGACACAAGACCCCTACTAGAGTATTTGTGAGGTCGGGCCCAGTCAGTAGGTGCTCATTAAGAGATGTGTTCTGGAATCTTGCAGAGCAATCGAAAACAATGCGGATCTTTCCTGGCTTTTTAGGATGGTAAACCCCATGGTGAGGGATATACCATGCTGGATGATTGCTTATCTCCTTCTCTGGGACCTTTTCCGCATCGTCTCTGGCAATCATATCTTTCATGAAGGCCATGTAATCATCGCGGTACCTTTTATCTTTTTTCAGTCGTTTTACCAGACATTTGAGTCGATATTCTGCACATGCTCTGTTGTTTGGCAAGTTCGGTTTCTCTCCTTTAAAAGGCAATGGCATTTCAAAGTGTCCATCTGGTTTTTGCTTGATGCCTTTCTTTAACTTCGCCAAAAAGCAAAGATCTTCCTGTGACATTGCGATATCTTCGCTATCCTTTTCAATAAAATCTGACTCAAAGACCTTCATTATGTCTGCTGGAGTGAGTATTTCTTTCACTTTGTTCCTACACACAAAGTGGATTTCAGACCTGAGTTTATAAGATAGTACAGCTGGTAGCACCTGCCTTGTGATGATTCGATGACTAACCCCAATGTCGTCTTCATAGACTCTATCGGAGTTATTGCAACCAATAATGCTCCAACCCAATACTGACTTTTGTGCAAATGGCTGACCTTCTTCACCACTGAGAACCTCTCTGGGAAGTAAGGCCTGAGGACAGTTATAACCAATTAACAGCCCTACTTCACAGTCAAGTTTAGGAGGCATTTCATCTGCAAGGTGTTCCAAATGGGGCCAGTTCTTTGCACTTTCACATGAGGGTATGTGGGATCTATTTGCAGGTATGTAGTCTCTGGTATAGGTTGTAGGAAGGTTGATTTTCATTTCGGACCTAATGCCTCTTACTTGAAGTCCATTCAGCTTGTGGCTGGTCACAATCTTGGTTTTGGATGTTATTGTGGAAATCTTGAGTCTAACCGGTTCTTTCTTTGCATTCAATCTTTCAGTTATGTCTTTTAAGATGAAGGTCGTGTCACTCTGGGTATCGAGCAATGCATACACTAAAACTTCTTTCTCTGGTTCTGCTACTGTTGATACATAAACTGGAACGACTGAAGAAGTATGACAATTGCTTCTTTCTTGAACGACTCTGTTTGAAGTCACTTGTTTTGACTCTAGCATATTTCTTTGTTCAAATTTTCCTTCTGCATGTTCATGGCTTACCCTTGATGGCTCTTGATTTGTATTTTGTTCTTTGTTCCTTGTTCTTTGTTCTTGATTGCACTTCTCTCGATCTTGATGTAGGCATGTTGGGTGACGCTTTTCACATTTGTCACATACACTTCTAGAGGTACAACTTTTGGAGTTATGCCCTGTCTTAAGGCAGCCAAAGCACAACTTCTCCATCTGTACAAACTTCACCCTTTCCTCAACTGGTCTTTCCATAATCTTACGACATTTATGAAGAGTATGGCCACGTTTCTTACAAAAAAGACACACAATGCTAGTCCTTTCGTTAGAAGTTGTGATGAATGTCTTGGCACTTAAGTTGCGGTTTTGTTGAGACTTGAAATGATCTTGACTGGTTTGCCTGGATCTTTCTTGCTCCACTGGCTTTAATGCTTGCAAAGACGTGATGGGGTTGCATGCAATTCTGGCTTCTTTGTCGAGAAATTCAACAAAATATTTGAAATCAGGGAATATTTTGCGTTCATCTTGGTACTTGGTAACTGCTCTGTTCCAACGTGAACTCAACCAATCTGGTAATTTAGCTACTATCCTTTGATTTTCAACACAGTCGTTCAGAGCTTGTAAACCTTGAACATAAGGCATGGCTGACTCAACGCTGCTTAGGAAATCTACAAATTCACGGAGATCTTTACTGTCTTTGTTGGCAATCTTGTGCCATGACTGTATTTTGTCACGATAGGATTTACCAACCACAAAGGGATTTCCAAATCTGTCCTCGAGTGTGTTCCATGCAGCAGTGTAAGCTGGTTCTGTTCCAACTAGGAAATGTCCTTCAATCGCTCTTTTGGCCGGGCCACTAACATACTTGCGTAAAAAGAAGAGCTTTTCTTGAGTTGGCAGGTTCTTACGATCAATCAATGTCTGAAAAGACAGCTTCCAGTCATTGTATCTAAGGGGGTCTCCTGAAAAAACTGAGGGTTCTGGAATGGGTACTCTATTAGCTGTGATTGCTTCAGCAAGGGTTTTCACAAAGTCATTAGAAGCTTTACAGGATGAAGAAAATAGTGCTGGTTGAGAGACAGGAGTTTGAGTATGTGGAGCTTGTTGATGAGAATGAAAGGGTTGGTTTAAAGGAGCTGTAACTTCATTGAGCATCAATGGCTGAGGAGGTCTAACAGGAATGTTTGATTGAGAAACACAACCTTTTTTTTCCTTTTGAGCAAGAGAAGTAGGAAGATGTTCTTCTCCATCATCCTGGAAACTTTCAGCATAAACTTGTAGCCTTGCTTGTGCTGCATTGTGCCTTTTCAGTTCCTCCAGTCTTTTAACTTCTCTCTTCTTCTCCTCTAACTTTATTCTTCTAGTGGTACTTTCTGCTATAAATTGAGCTCTTTTTCTTGCATTCTCAGCCTCTATTGCCCTTTCATGAGCTTCTCTCTCAGCTTTTGACCTTTCATCTTCTGCCTCAAGTTCTCTAATTTCTTCTTCATACTGATGTTGCGTTTTCATTATTTTAATCACCTCTTGTGTGGCCGCTACTTCAGCTGCTGCTTGTTCTTTTCTCTGGAGTGACTCGTATGAAGAGTGTTTGGACACATCAGAAACAGATTTTGACTTTCTGGAGACCATGCTGGACACAGTGGTTTCAAATACTGACAGTGAATCAGGCCAGGGTATGTCATCAGGATCACCATCTTCACTGAGAAAGCGCTGTGCTTTTTCATTTGCAGTTCTAGTAATGGCAGAGCATTTATCAATTTTTCTCCTGATTTCAGTTTCAGAGCTTGTGATGTGCCTTATTTTGTCATAAACGTGGTTGACATCCAACTGAATGGCATTAATGGTGATCACAACCTCATTAATTAATTCTGGATCATCATTATTCTTAATGGATCTTTTCAAACCATTGATGTGATACTTCCATCTTCCATACATCCGTTCAAAATCCCTTTTTAGATCCTTTAATGTAGCCTCTTGCAGTGCTTTTCCTTTTTCAGTCAGTGTGCGTGTACGCTGGCTTTTCCTTACTTCTGCGAGCTGCGTACTATCTGCCCTCACCTGAGTTTCTTGTGAAGCACCTTCATCTTGCTCACCTACACCAGCCTGCTCTAATGGCAAAGGCAATTCTACAGTGTCAACCTCTTGCATAGTAGTGTCTGCTTGGTTGGTCTCTTTGGTGAATGATTCTGCACCCTCACTTGTGTCTGACATGTTAAATATGAACAGTACTCTGCACTATTAAGGTTGTTTTAAAAGACACTTGAAGCTCTAGTGTAAACTATTTCTTTTTCTGAGCTTCAGCTGATGGAAATTGCAATAAACAATAGAACTGTTAATACAATAATACAACATTAGAAATTTAGAAATTAAAAATAAAACACCCACGTAACCTCAAATATTAGTACATTCAAACAGCAATTTGTATATTTACATATCTATTTATATCTTGCAGTTTCGTTTTTATGCCTTTACCAACGTATGTGCGTTCATGTCCTTTGGAATGCACATTAAGTACCACAGATGAAACCGAAAGAGAAACTTAAGCAGCAGTTCACGTGTAGTTGCGCTATTTCCAAGACATTGAGTTAAAAGCGCTTGCTTCTTTAGCCTTTACCTTACTCCTAGTTGCTTCATTTATTCAAACGCGATCGTCACAAAGGTGGTACTTCCCTTAACGGACGTGCAGCTTTACCGTCTGGTCCTCTTGGCCTTCACTGATGCAGTGAAGTGTTCTACTGTGCCGCTCTTAGTCACAACGCGAAGGCTGAGGTTCCTTTTTCACGGATGTTTAATGAAGACATCAAAGCACAACACCAACATCGTAGAACTGAATGTTGGAGTAAACAACACAGACAGTACATCAGTTTCTTATTCAGATAATCAGAGAAAACAAATGTGGACAAAGTCATAAAAATAAAACATATTCCACTGTACCACTTTTGCCTGCTTGTGAGCTAAGAGAGGGGTCCATCCCTTGAAGTTTCTTGGTTGGATGGCTTATGAGACCCTTTTCCTTTAACCTTGCGAGGAGACGTCCATTCCTTCATGCCGAGAATGAAGGAAGCAAAAAAAAAACGTGCACAGAGGTATTGTGGGTAAATAAATATAAATGTGTAGAAAGGCTAATGTAACTCAAATATGTGACAGTTTCATGTAAAAATCTTCTTAAGTACTAAACAAACATCAAAATATAAAAAATACATTAATTAAGTTAATGTAACATTCGTGAAATAAATGGGAAACAAAAGAAAAGAGCACCATCTAGTGGTATAAAAGTCAATAGCACAAACTTAAATGCAAATATTTAAGCAAATGAATGTTTTCATGGTTTGAGAAATAGTTTTTGACCGTAATATGATGCTGCAGCACTGCTTGGCTCAGGGAATACCACAAACCATGTAGCTAACCTCTACGTCGAGAACATTAAAACTGCGAATGCGTGAACGGGCGGAATGCGGGCGGAGATACAAAGCCTCAACTCTGGTGTATTGTCGGCGATAGGTTCATCAAGCCTCAGTCATTAAACAAGGGTATGGCGAAATCATGTGAGCATTACAATCGTGAAACACCAATGATATCCAACAGACATATTCCATGACAAAATCGCTCTGACAAAATAAGCTTCTTTATCTCATCGTAGCCATATTTTACCCGTAGTGATATCCGCTGTACAGCCAGGCTCCGCCTACCCCCGCCACGAACAGATATCTAAAACTTGTCCTCGACCATTTCATTAAATGCAAATATTTAAGCAAATGAATGTTTTCGTGGTTTGAGAAATAGTTTTTGACCGTAATATGATGCTGCAGCACTGCTTGGCTCAGGGAAAACCACAAACCATACAACTAACACACATAGGAGAAAATGGACTTGCGCATGCGCGAACGGGCGGAATGCGGGCGGAGATAAAAAGCCTCAACTAAGGTGGATTTTCGGCGATAGGTTTTTCAAGCTTGATTGATGAAACAAGAGTATGGCGCATTTGTGAGCATTACAATCCTGAAACACCAATGTAATCCAACAGCCATAAACCATGACAAATTCACTCTGACAAAATAAGCTTCTTTATCTCATTTTAGCCATATTTTACTCGTAGTTATATCCGCTGTACAGCCAGGCTCCGCCTACCCCCGCCACGAACAGATACCTAAAACTCGTCCTGGACCATTTCATTAAATGCAAATATTTAAGCAAATGAATGTTTTCATGGTTTGAGAAACAGTTTTTGACCGTAATATGATGCTGCAGCACTGCTTGGCTCAGGGAAAAACAAAAACCATACAACTAACACACATAGGAGAAAATGGACTTGCGCATGCGCGAACGGGCGGAATGCGGGCGGAGATAAAAAGCCTCAACTAAGGTGGATTTTCGGCGATAGGTTTTTCAAGCTTGATTGATGAAACAAGAGTATGGCGCATTTGTGAGCATTACAATCCTGAAACACCAATGTAATCCAACAGCCATAAACCATGACAAATTCACTCTGACAAAATAAGCTTCTTTATCTCATTTTAGCCATATTTTACTCGTAGTTATATCCGCTGTACAGCCAGGCTCCGCCTACCCCCGCCACGAACAGATACCTAAAACTCGTCCTGGACCATTTCATTAAATGCAAATATTTAAGCAAATGAATGTTTTCATATTTTTGAGAAATAGTTTTTGACCGTAATATGATGCTGCAGCACTGCTTGGCTCAGGGAAAACCACAAACCATACAACTAACACACATAGGAGAAAATGGATTTGCGCATGCGCGAACGGGCGGAATGCGGGCGGAGATAAAAAGCCTCAACTAAGGTGGATTTTCGGCAATAGGTTTTTCAAGCCTGAGTCATGAAATAAGAGAATGGCGCATTTGTGAGGATTACAATCCTGAAACACCAATGTAATCCAAAAGACATAAGCCATGACAAATTCACTCTGACGAAATAAGCGTCTTTATCTCATTTTAGCCATATTTTACTCGTAGTTATATCCGCTGTACAGCCAGGCTCCGCCTACCCCCGCCACGAACAGATACATAAACTCGTCCTGGACCATTTCATTAAATGCAAATATTTAAGCAAATGAATGTTTTCATGGTTTTATAAAAATTTTTTTACCGTAATATGATGCTGCAGCACTGCTTGGCTCAGGAAAAACAAAAACCATACAACTAACACACATAGGAGAACATGAAATCTGCGCATGCGCGAACGGGCGGAATGCGGGCGGAGATAAAAAGCCTCAACTAAGGTGGATTTTCGGCGATAGGTTTTTCAAGCCTCAGTCATTAAACAAGAGTATGGCGCATTTGTGAGCATTACAATCCTGAAACACCAATGTAATCCAACAGCCATAAACCATGACAAATTCACTCTGACAAAATAAGCTTCTTTATCTCATTTTAGCCATATTTTACTCGTAGTTATATCCGCTGTACAGCCAGGCTCCGCCTACCCCCGCCACGAACAGATACCTAAAACTCGTCCTGGACCATTTCATTAAATGCAAATATTTAAGCAAATGAATGTTTTCATGGTTTGAGAAACAGTTTTTGACCGTAATATGATGCTGCAGCACTGCTTGGCTCAGGGAAAAACAAAAACCATACAACTAACACACATAGGAGAAAATGGACTTGCGCATGCGCGAACGGGCGGAATGCGGGCGGAGATAAAAAGCCTCAACTAAGGTGGATTTTCGGCAATAGGTTTTTCAAGCCTGAGTCATGAAATAAGAGTATGGCGCATTTGTGAGCATTACAATCCTGAAACACCAATGTAATCCAACAGCCATAAACCATGACAAATTCACTCTGACAAAATAAGCTTCTTTATCTCATTTTAGCCATATTTTACTCGTAGTTCTATCCGCTGTACAGCTAGGCTCCGCCTACCCCCGCCACGAACAGATACATAAACTCGTCCTGGACCATTTCATTAAATGCAAATATTTAAGCAAATGAATGTTTTCATGGTTTGAGAAACAGTTTTTGACCGTAATATGATGCTGCAGCACTGCTTGGCTCAGGGAAAAACAAAAACCATACAACTAACACACATAGGAGAAAATGAATTGCGCATGCGCGAACGGGCGGAATGCGGGCGGAGATAAAAAGCCTCAACTCTGGTGTATTTTCGGCAAAAGGTTTTTCAAGCCTGAGTCATGAAAAAAAGAGTATGGCGCATTTCTGAGCATTACAGTCCTGAAACACCAATGTAATCCAACAGACATAAGCCATGACAAATTCACTCTGACGAAATAAGCTTCTTTATCTCATTTTAGCCATATTTTACTCGTAGTTATATCCGCTGTACAGCCAGGCTCCGCCTACCCCCGCCACGAACAGATACCTAAAACTCGTCCTGGACCATTTCATTAAATGCAAATATTTAAGCAAATGAATGTTTTCATGGTTTGAGAAATAGTTTTTGACCGTAATATGATGTGATGCTGCAGCACTGCTTGGCTCAGGGAAAACCACAAACCATACAACTAACACACATAGGAGAAAATGGATTTGCGCATGCGCGAACGGGCGGAATGCGGGCGGAGATAAAAAGCCTCAACTAAGGTGGATTTTCTGCTATAATTTTTTTTTTAAGTCTCAGTCATTAAACAAGAGTATGGCGCATTTGTGAGCATTACAATCCTGAAACACCAATGTAATCCAACAGCCATAAACCATGACAAATTCACTCTGACAAAATAAGCTTCTTTATCTCATTTTAGCCATATTTTACTCGTAGTTATATCCGCTGTACAGCCAAACTCCTCCCACCCCCGCCACGAACAGATAGCTAAAACTCGTCCTGGACCATTTCATTAAATGCAAATATTTAAGCAAATGAATGTTTTCATGGTTTGAGAAATAGTTTTTGACCGTAATATGATGCTGCAGCACTGCTTGGCTCAGGGAAAACAAAAACCATACAACTAACACACAGAGGAGAAAATGGATTTGCGCATGCGCGAACGGGCGGAATGCGGGCGGAGATAAAAAGCCTCAACTAAGGTGGATTTTCGGCGATAGGTTTTTCAAGCTTGATTGATGAAACAAGAGTATGGCGCATTTGTGAGCATTACAATCCTGAAACACCAATGTAATCCAACAGCCATAAACCATGACAAATTCACTCTGACAAAATAAGCTTCTTTATCTCATTTTAGCCATATTTTACTCGTAGTTATATCCGCTGTACAGCCAGGCTCCGCCTACCCCCGCCACGAACAGATACCTAAAACTCGTCCTGGACCATTTCATTAAATGCAAATATTTAAGCAAATGAATGTTTTCATGGTTTGAGAAACAGTTTTTGACCGTAATATGATGCTGCAGCACTGCTTGGCTCAGGAAAAACCACAAACCATACAACTAACACACATAGGAGAAAATGGATTTGCGCATGCGCGAACGGGCGGAATGCGGGCGGAGATAAAAAGCCTCAACTAAGGTGGATTTTCGGCAATAGGTTTTTCAAGCCTGAGTCATGAAATAAGAGTATGGCGCATTTGTGAGCATTACAATCCTGAAACACCAATGTAATCCAACAGCCATAAGCCATGACAAATTCACTCTGACGAAATAAGCTTCTTTATCTCATTTTAGCCATATTTTACACGTAGTTATATCCGCTGTGCAGCCAAGCTCCTCCCACCCCCGCCACGAACAGATACCTAAAACTTGTCCTCGACCATTTCATTAAATGCAAATATTTAAGCAAATGAATGTTTTCATGGTTTGAGAAACAGTTTTTGACCGTAATATGATGCTGCAGCACTGCTTGGCTCAGGAAAATCCACAAACCATGTAGCTAACCTCTACGTCGAGAACATGAAATCTGCGCATGCGTGAACGGGCGGAATGCGGGCGGAGATAAAAAGCCTCAACTCTGGTGTATTGTCGGCGATAGGTTCATCAAGCCTCAGTCATTAAACAAGGGTATGGCGAAATCATGTGAGCATTACAATCGTGAAACACCAATGATATCCAACAGACATATGCCATGACAAAATCGCTCTGACAAAATAAGCTTCTTTATCTCATCGTAGCCATATTTTACTCGTAGTTATATCCGCTGTACAGCCAGGCTCCGCCTACCCCCGCCACGAACAGATACCTAAAACTCGTCCTGGACCATTTCATTAAATGCAAATATTTAAGCAAATGAATGTTTTCATGGTTTGAGAAATAGTTTTTGACCGTAATATGATGCTGCAGCACTGCTTGGCTCAGGGAAAACCACAAACCATACAACTAACACACATAGGAGAAAATGGATTTGCGCATGCGCGAACGGGCGGAATGCGGGCGGAGATAAAAAGCCTCAACTAAGGTGGATTTTCGGCGATAGGTTTTTCAAGCCTGAGTCATGAAAAAAGAGTATGGCGCATTTGTGAGCATTACAATCCTGAAACACCAATGTAATCCAACAGCCATAAGCCATGACAAATTCACTCTGACGAAATAAGCTTCTTTATCTCATTTTAGCCATATTTTACTCGTAGTTATATCCGCTGTACAGCCAGGCTCCGCCTACCCCCGCCACGAACAGATACCTAAAACTCGTCCTGGACCATTTCATTAAATGCAAATATTTAAGCAAATGAATGTTTTCATGGTTTGAGAAATAGTTTTTGACCGTAATATGATGCTGCAGCACTGCTTGGCTCAGGAAAATCCACAAACCATGTAGCTAACCTCTACGCCATAAACCATGACAAATTCACTCTGACAAAATAAGCTTCTTTGTCTCATTTTAGCCATATTTTACTCGTAGTTATATCC
>JAMWET010004926.1:0-7500 GCA_024036415.1 Prochilodus magdalenae
CAGTGTTGGTAACGGATAAAGGAATGAGGGGATGAAGGAACAGTGTTGGTGATGGATGAAGGGGTGAAGGAACAGTGTTGGTAATGGATAAAGGAATAAACGGGTGAAGGAACAGTGTTGTGATGGATGAAGGGATGAAGGAACGGTGTTGGTGATGGATAAAGGAATGAAGGGATGAAGGAACAGTGTTGGTGATGGATAAAGGAATGAAGGGGTGAAGGAACAGTGTTGGTAATGGATGAAGGAATGAAGGGATGAAGGAACAGTGTTGTGATGGATGAAGGGATGAAGGAACGGTGTTGGTGATGGATGAAGGAATGAAGGGGTGAAGGAACAGTGTTGGTGATGGATAAAGGAATGAAGGAACAGTATTGGTGAGGGATGAAGGAACAGTGTTGGTGATGGATGAAGGGATGAAGGGATGAAGGAACAGTGTTGGTGATGGATGAAGGAACAGTGTTGGTGATGGATGAAGGGATGAAGGAACAGTATTGGTGAGGGATGAAGGAACAGTGTTGGTGATGGATGAAGGGATGAAGGAACAGTGTTGGTGATGGATGAAGGAACAGTGTTGGTGATGGATGAAGGGATGAAAGAACAGTGTTGATAATGAAGGGGTGAGGGAACAGTGTTGGTAATGGATAAAGGAATGAAGGGATGAAGGAACAGTGTTGGTGATGGATGAAGGGGTGAAGGAACAGTGTTGGTGATGGTGAAGGAACAGCGTTGGTGATGGATGAAGGGATGAAGGAACAGTGTTGGTGTTGGATGAAGGGATGAAGGAACAGTGTTGGTGATGGATGAAGGGATGAAGGAACAGTGTTGGTGATAGATGAAGGGGTGAAGGAACAGTGTTGGTGATAGATGAAGGGGTGAAGGAACAGTGTTGGTGATAGATAAGGGGTGAAGGAAGGGTGTTGGTGATGGATGAAGGGATGAAGGAACAGTGTTGGTGTTGGATGAAGGGATGAAGGAACAGTGTTGTTGATGAATGAAGGGGTGAAGGAACAGTGTTGGTGATGGATGAAGGGGTGAAGGAACAGTGTTGGTGATGGATGAAGGGGTGAAGGAACAGTGTTGGTGATGGATGAAGGGGTGAAGGAACAGTGTTGGTGATGGATGAAGGAACAGTGTTGGTGATGGATGAAGGAACAGTGTTGGTGATGGATGAAGGGGTAAAGGAACAGTGTTGGTGATGGATGAAGGGATGAAGGAAGGGTGTTGGTGATGGATGAAGGGATGAAGGAACAGTGCTGGTGATGGATGAAGGGGTGAAGGAACAGTGTTGGTGATGGATGAAGGGATGAAGGAACAGTGTTGGTGATGGATGAAGGGGTGAAGAGATGAAGGAACAGTGTTGGTAATGGATAAAGGAATGAAGGGATGAAGGAACAGTGTTGGTGATGGATGAAGGGGTGAAGGAACAGTGCTGGTGATGGATGAAGGGGTGAAGGAACAGTGTTGGTGATGGATGAAGGGATGAAGGAACAGTGTTGGTGATGGATGAAGGGGTGAAGGGATGAAGGAACAGTGTTGGTAATGGATAAAGGAATGAAGGGATGAAGGAACAGTGTTGGTGATGGATGAAGGGGTGAAGGAACAGTGTTGGTGATGGGTGAAGGAACAGTGTTGGTGATGGATTAAGGGATGAAGGAAGGGTGTTGGTGATGGATGAGGGGATGAAGGAACAGTGTTGGTGATGGATGAAGGGGTGAAGGAACAGTGTTGGTGATGGGTGAAGGAACAGTGTTGGTGATGGATTAAGGGATGAAGGAAGGGTGTTGGTGATGGATGAGGGGATGAAGGAACAGTGTTGGTGATGGATGAAGGGGTGAAGGAACAGTGTTGGTGATGGGTGAAGGAACAGTGTTGGTGATGGATTAAGGGATGAAGGAACAGTGTTGGTGATGGATGAAGGGATGAAGGGATGAAGGAACAGTGTTGGTGATAGATGAAGGGATGAAGGAACAGTGTTGGTGATGGATGAAGAGATGAAGGAACAGTGTTGGTGATGGATGAAGGGGTGAAGGAACAGTGTTGGTGATGGATGAAGGGGTGAAGGAACAGTGTTGGTGATGGATGAAGGGATGACGGAAGGGTGTTGGTGATGGATGAAGGGATGACGGAAGGGTGTTGGTGATGGATGAAGGAGTGTGTGTGACGGGCAGCTGCAGACGGAGGTTTAGCCTGCTAGCTGCTGGTTATGCTGGTTAGCTTTAGCTCGCTAAGTTCCTCTGACTCTGTTCTGTGTGGGCGGGCCGGAGAGGTCAGCCTCCTGCCGGGTCAGTGATGGTTATGGAGCGTGAGCCGGAGAGGAGAGAGATGTGGTGGGGTATCTGGTGTTTGTGGGTCGGTGGAGCTGAAAGGTGTTCAGATTAGCCGGTTAGACAGGAGACGAGACTCGGGTTCTGGATGAGGTTTAAGTCCTGCCTCCGGGTCTAACACTACAGCCTGAGGAACATCAGACCTTCGTTTAACGAGTTCCAGCAGGAAACCCCCCGCCGTCTCCTCCAGCTCTTGCGCAGCGGTTCCCAGAGAAGCCGGCCGTTGTGGGTAGCTTGGCTTTGACTCATCTGTCCAGTTTGTCCCATTTCCCGGTAATGGAGCCCGGGCAGTGGCAGGTCAGATCATTACTTTCGGTTATGGTTCCTTTTCCGATTGCTGGGGAATTCCTGCACGACTTTCGGGATGTTAACCTGGCTTTATTTAAGGGCCAGTTAGCCGTCAGTTCTGGAAAACGGTTCACTTAATTCCCCTGGTACTGAGGTCACCACTGGCTAGCCTGAGGCCTTGTCCAGGGGTCAGGGTTTGAATGTCTTGACCAGAGATGTAAAGACACATGTAGGCTGCTGTACAGGTGTGTTTAACTCAACACGATTTCTCTACTTCCAATACAGGGCCAGGTGTCACACTGAATTACTAGAATGTGGAAATCCACCTTATGCCAAAACAAAACAAAACAAAACAAAACAAAACAAAACAAAACAAAACAAAACAATATAACATAATATAAAACAAAACATAATATAACATAATATAAAATAAAATAAAATAACATAAAATAAAATAAACAATATAATATAATATAAAATAAAATAAAAAATATAAAATAAAATACAATAAAATACTAATAAAATAATATAAAATAAAACAAAATATAATATAATATAATATAATATAATATAATATAATATAATATAATATAATATAATATTAAATAAAATTAAATTAAATTAAATTAAATTAAATAACAATATAAAATTAAATTAAATTAAATTAAATTAAATTAAATTAAATTAAATTAAATTAAATTAAATTAAATTAAATATTAAATAAAACCAAATTACAATAAAATATAATATAAAATAAAATAAAATAACAGACGTAAGAAGGCAGTCTGAGCTCGCTGGTCAGGAGGCTTATATACTCAATAAAACACGAGAGGGAGGATTATACCCTGAGATCTTGGCACTGGTGTGTTGCGGCCGTAGGCACGAGGCCAAAGGTCATGTAGATCAGCCCAGGAATGCAAGTATCTCAAGGCACAGTACATGCTCCAGTGTGGTCCTGCGACTGGTCCCCAGTTTCATTACTGGGTTCTCTTAATAGACAGAATCCCTCGAGCCTGATCGAGAGGTGAGGACACATATCTGAGATCTAACCCTGGGGCCTAAACAGAACCCCTTCAGAACGTCTGCCCACCAGGACAAAACCGCACACAGCTTCACGAGCCGACAGCTTAACAAACCAAACACAGGAACTCATTCCCAGCAGTGGAGCAGAACCTCACTACTGCACGCCAGGCTCAGCATTTTACGCTGTAGCATACAACATATGGCATGTTCTAGATAGCTCAGTAGGGCCCAGGTTCTTGAAAGCACCCAAGCGGTGCATCCTGCATGTTGAGGAATGATCAGAACCGCGTGTTGTAACATGCGGCACGCTCGGGAGCAGCGACGGCTGACCCGGTGTTCTAGAATTGAGCCGTACGGTGTAAGGCCTACCTGCAGCAGCCTGCCGTCCGCTGTACCTATGTGCGCCAGCGTCTTGTTATCGATCCTGGTGACCAGCAGGGAGGTCAGCAGCGTGTCCCTCATCTGCCTGTTGAAGAGGTCCACTCTGTAATAGGGCTGGGCCACCAGCGTGGGCTGGTCTCTACAGCTGGCGTTGTGCTCCATGCTCTGCTTAAATACACAGGAGATTACATAAATGCGCCAGATCAGGAAACGTGTGTGTATGGTCACTGTCCAATGAAAAACCTGTATCTCCATTTTTCTTGATTTTTACTTTTATGCCTCATTTGATCACATGACCTGCTCTTCACACTGTGTGGGAATTTCATGAAGAATGGACCGACAGAAATGGCCCAAAACTGCTTGGAAAGACGTCTGGTTCCATTGACTTCCATTCAAACCAAATGAGGTTTTTGGCCTCTCTTGTAAAGTTGACATTTTGGAGATACCTGTTTATCTTTGGACAGCCACGATTTTTTCCCCATAGAGAATGAATGGGATCGAAAAACACGTGCCTATCTAGCCCACTTCCGCTCCACCTAGAGACACCAAATCAGACACACTGCCTCGGGGTGCAGCCCAGAGCAGGAATTCAGTGTTGGATTGACCCGCACTCGTCCGTTTCTCTTTCTTTTCGCATCCCTTTTTCCTCTCATAGAGAATGAATGGGATGGATAATTGTTTGCCTATCTACACACTACTTCCGCTCGACCGAGAGACACCTAATCGGATACACTGGCTCAGACATTCAGTGTTGATTGACCCGCACTCGTTCTTTTTTCTTTTTTTTTCGTATCCCTCGTTCCTCCCGTAGAGTCCCAGTCATATTCAGCCCAAACCAAACCCGACTGTTTCCTTCACCTGAGAGGTGTGTAACTTCACATACACACTAAGGGCAGGCCCCCAAGCAATAATCCACAGCCATACTGACCCACACTCCTCTATCTGTTGTTTATTCATCCCTCGTTTCTCCCGTAGAGTCCCAGTCATATTCAGCCCAAACCAAACCCGGCTGTTTCCTTCGCCCGAGAGGCACGAAACTTCGCATACACACTAAGGGCAGGTCCCTAAGCACTAACCCACAGCCATACTGACCCCCACTCCTCTATCTGTTGTTTATTCATCCCTCGTTCCTCCCATAGAGTCCCAGTCATTTTTGGACCCACACAATGCCGGCTGTTTCCTTCGCCCGAGAGGCGTGAAACTTCACATACACACTAAGGGCAGGCCCCCAGACGCTAATCAACAGCCATACTGACCCGCACTCCTCTATCTGTCGTTTATTCATCCCTCGTTCCTCCCATAGAGTCCCAGTCATTTTTGGACCCACACAATGCCGGCTGTTTCCTTCGCCCAAGAGGCGTGAAACTTCACATACACACTAAGGGTAGGCCCCCAGACGCTAATCAACAGTCATACCGACCCGCACTCGTTTACTCATCCCTCGTTCCTCACTGAGCAAGCTGCACAACCTTCCTGCGTTTCCTTCAGGAAATGCACTTTTCTAGTTATCAAGTCAATCGGACCATGTTTCTCCAGGACCATAGTGCACCACAGAAACACGGTGCAACAGATACAACAGATATACAGTAAATACACAAAGGGGACAAAGGACACATACTGTACATGGCACTGAGGACATGTAGAGGGGTGCAAAGCAGGATGTGACATACTATGCCTGTCATAGTGACCAGGGTAGCAACCAGATCCACAGTAACAGACGGGGGGTTTGGTTGGTACGGTGTTCTAGCAGTAGGTATTATTATATCAAATATCTGATCACAGTAGGAGAAGTGTCTTTCAGCTGACCAGGTCCACGCCTGTCTCTCTATGCAGGGATCAGCATTACAGTCATGTGGTCTGAGGGGGCAGTGTGGGGACGGGGCGCTGCCCAGCATCTCTCGCTGTAGCGTCCACAGGCTGATGGAGTGCTGGGGGACTGAGCTGAGACTGGCACGGTTAAACTCTCCAGCCACCACCACCTGTCCGTCTGTATGCGGGTTCTGTGGGTCAGTGTTGCTCTGTACGGCTCACAGAGGCACCTCAGCATCCACGTGGGTGGGTGGGGGGGTTTGGTGGGTGTAGCCCGTTGCTGTGATCAATAGAAAGGCCCGTATCTGACCATCACAAACTCCAGCAGCGGTGAACAGTACAACCACTACACACATCTCCTACTACCAATAGAGCCCAAACAGTCCTGGGTTAAGTCCATACGGGTGGGCTTTGGGTCAGTTCTCATCAAACCTGGGGAAAGGTAAAGACCACAGCGTGTATCCCGTCCTTAAAGACTTCCCTAGGCTGGAATTTTCCTAGATACGAGTCCCCAGGCATCCGAGGGCGTTCTCAGCAGCTCGGTAGCGTGAAGGAATCTGCACTGTCACTTTCCTCTGTGGAAAATTACCATGATGTCATCCGGCGTAGCGAGGCGGACTTGGCAGGGCGCTATGATTGCATGTCTGGTCAGAAACACATCCCATGTGGCTCAGAGGTATGTTTGGGTCACGTGACCGAAGTGTCCAGGCCTGAGCCTGTGACGCACAGGGCTGCCAGTATGACTCCTCCCGAGACCAGGTCTGAGCATTTTGGACATGAACGCGCGATGACTGCCCTGGACTCGTTCCAGTCAGATGACAAGTATAACAGTTCCAACAGTTTTCTCCTCCGATCATCTACCGGTATTCCCAATCCCAACTTTCATCCGGGAAAACCCCTTCTGTCTTTCTCTTCATCCGGGTTCGACCTGAGGAGGGCGGGTTCCGCCCTTGAGCCTGGTTCCTCTCGAGGTTTCTTCCTTACTCAAGGGAGTTTTTCCTCGCCACTGTTGCCTCTGGCTTGCTCAAGGGGGGCTTTGACCCAGGGGGCTTGGACGCCCCCCTCCAAATATGTCTGTACATTAACTCTGTGTTTTTCTTTTTATAACAAACTGATTTTCTGTGAAGCTGCTTTGAGACGACGCTGGTTATAAAAAGAGCTATACAAATAAAGATTGATTGATGGATAGAGGGATGGACTGAGGGATTGATGGACTGATGGATTGATTGAGGGATTGATTGATTGATGGATGGATTGATTGAGGGATTGATTGAGGGATTGATAGACTGATGGATTGATTGAGGGATTGATTGATTGAGGGATTGATTGATTGAGGGATTGATTGAGGGATTGATGGACTGATGGATTGATTGATTGATGGATTGATTGAGGGATTGATTGATGGGTTGAGGGATTGATTGATGGGTTGAGGGATTGATTGAGGGATTGATGGACTGATGGATTGATTGAGGGACTGATTGAGGGATTGATTGATTGATGGATTGATTGAGGGATTGATTGATGGGTTGAGGGATTGATTGAGGGATTGATGGACTGATGGATTGATTGAGGGACTGATTGAGGGATTGATTGATTGATGGATTGATTGAGGGATTGATTGATTGAGGGATTGATTGATTGAGGGATTGATTGATGAGTTGAGGGATTGATTGAG
>JAMWET010004926.1:12500-47500 GCA_024036415.1 Prochilodus magdalenae
GACACACACACAGGCACACACACACACACACAGACACTCACATACACGCACACACACTCACATACACACACTCTCTCACACACACACACACACACACTCACATACACACACACACACACACTCACATACACACACACACTCTCTCACACACACACACAGACACACTCACATACACACACACACACACACACACACTCTCACACACACACAGACACACACACACACACTCACATACACACTCTCACACACACACAGACACACACACACACACACTCACATACACACATACACACTCTCACACACACACACTCACATACACACACACTCTCTCACACACACACACAGACACACTCACATACACACACACACAGAGACACACTCACAGACACACACACACACTCACAGACACAGACACACACAGACACACACACACACACATTCTTCAACTGCACTGGAGGCGGAGCCTGATCGTGTTTCGTTACACTGTACAACCCTGTATTGGTATAATGGCGATAAAGTTGAATTGAATTACGTGTTGTTTATGCTGAGAGCTCTTTATGGTTGGATTATGGTGGCATACTCGCCATCTTGAGAGAGCTGATCCAAATCTATATCTACACTCTAACCTTCGACAGCACAGTAACCTCTACAAACAGCTTTACTAAGCAGGAGAAGGAAGATTGCTCAGCTCGGGCTGGTTTGTCATTGTCTCTTATGTTGACTCTTTGGTTCCACATGAGCTGGGGTTTACATAAAAACAGATTCCTGTCTTCGTCCCTTTGTGGCCCTTTGTTTCATTATAGGTGGATCAAAACCACAACATGCTTCCCAGGAACAGAGCCGTTGTCCTGGCACTGTGAATTCCTGCATCTGGTTCATTCCTAGTAAGCATCTTGCTCTTTCACCGAAAGCTTATTATTTTGGAGATCATAGAGGTCACACCATTGACACCGACATTTCAGCCCGAGCACCACTAGAGGATGACTGAGTGCTCTGAACTGACCTCATGTGGACAGCTTTCGCAGGGTTGGAAGTGGCACAGTCCCCTTGAGAGCTGCTCCGGTCCGGACTTACAGCAGTCCTCCACGCCCTCATCTATGAACGAGTTCACCGAGTCCATGGGGAAGGCGCAGAGTGCCGAGTCGTGCTCGGGGACCCCCGAGTCGTCGGTGACGGCGAAGACGCCGTACAGGATGTCATCCTGCTCTTCGGCACCCAGCTCGTCCGCCAATTCTCGGCCGGCCTTGCCGAAATGGGCCGCCTGCACCACGTTGTAGACGATGTCTTTGAAAGCCTCGTTGGCGTTTCTCCTCCGCCTTCGCTTGGGCTCAAAGCGGCACTCCAGCACCACCTCCCTGTACCTGACAGCAGGGGTGGACCTCGTGTTACTGTCACTGCGGTATGTGATAATACATTGGTGAATCCTTGGGTCACATGTAGGACATACAGCCCACACTTACCTCCTGGTCTCCCACTCGTGTCGAGGGAGGCGGCCCAATCTCGTTTGGTACGGCGACGAATCCCGGTCTGCTTTCTCCCTCTGGACGGACAGAAAGTAGACGAACTCGGCCGTGGAGAAGCTGTAGACATACTCGACGCTGTAGGCTCGCCGTAGCTTCGGCAGCACGGTCAGACCCTGGAAGTCTGGGTGGAAGCCGTCTTCTGTGGCCAAAGGTCGGCGAACCGAGACGGACTTGCGGCCGTAGCGTTGCGTGACGCTGTCGTTGACCGTGGCGGCCACGTAGAAGTACACCGTCTGGCCTTCCTCCACCATGCTGACCTTAGTGCCCAGGGGGCTCGCAATGCAGTCTGGACAGAAGGCGGGAGAATTGAATTCCTTCCGGAAGAGACACCTAGAGGGTCCGGGGGGTTGGCCGTTCTCGTGGAGCTGGTGAAAGTAACATACACCATACTGAGAGCTTCCACAGGAATAAAGGTACATGAGGTAGGGATCCAGTAGCAAGACCTCACTGTCCGTGTCCTCGGGAAACGGATCCTCCTCGATGTCGCAGAGATCGCACAACTGGCACTCGGGGCTGCCCACGGGTCCCGTCCGCAACTCCCACACTTTACCCAGAGTGCTGTTCACCGCCTCGATGAGGTTCTGAGACGCCACATAAATCTCATGGTACGCAGGGTTGACGACGATGTTCTGGATAGGGTTCCGGGTCTGGACGAACGGCATGGGGTAAGAGATGGAGAAGTTGACAGCAACGAGGGTGGTGGAAGGACAAGAGTCCGAGGTGACCATTACAATAGCCTGAACCCAGACACATGTTACCAGAGGAGCGGTCCAGAGGACCATGTCGAACCTTGAGCGGGAACACCAGACGGTCTTATGGTTACCTCCAGCGCAAGCCTTCTACTTCAGACATCCTGGGTTCTGGTTCGGGGTCTCTGTGGGCGGTGAGAAGAAGACTGGTCAGAGAAATCAAAACCTAACCCACGGGTTTAGCATGAGCACATATGATCCGGACTCTGATCAGTAACGGTGTCGTTTATAATGCACTATAAAGGCACTTATGAGGCGTCATACAGCATACGCTACCATCATAACCTGCGGCACCCATGTCTCTTCAACTGGCCTAGTTCGTACGCCATACTGAATCAAGCAAGAGCACAGGACTTCAGGTTATGACACCTTATAACACTGGGGACACTAGCGCTCCTCCATAACGCACTACTCCTGCCCTACATTAGTCCTCCCCCGACCCTCATCTGAACCATCCTGCGATTGCACACGGGTGACTCATAGTGCATTACTGAGGTCTTTATTTACGTGATGGCCCAATCAGGACGGCCGGAGCTGAACCGGCCTTTTCCGGCAGGCCGCGATTAAAAAAACGTGTTTGGGTCCGTATGACTAAGACTGAGCTGTTGCCATACCTAGAGACAAAAATGGAGGTCTGTTTTGACTTACAGTAAGCAACAAAGTTGAGAAGACCGTCCTGGTAAATAACTTTAACGGGAAAAAAAAAAAAACGTGTTTACTCCAGAGTTTCACGATACTGCAGTCTTCGTTAAGAGGCCAATGAGAGTGCCTGAAGTGGACGATGAGCACTAGTACCAACAGCTCCTCCGTGTACATGCAACATCTGGCCCATCTGGCAGGTCTACAGCTCTGGAGCCCACCTATAAACTCACCGGCTACAATGCCGTTTACCTGCCGTGTTGGGAATCCGTCCACATCAACCCCAACCGTCTAAACCAATCACGCCGGAAAGCAGGTCTTGGGGTATTTTTAAGAAGGGCCGGCCGCATGCGTGTCGCTCATTAACCCGTACGGCCGGAGGGCCTCCCTGCTTTGCATTCTCCTCACAAACACTACGTGACTAACACGCCAACTGGATACCTGTTGAAGCACGACCCGGGCAGCTGTGTGGACATCTGAATGAACTCAACTGCAGCCTGACACACAGAACTTAGCCCACCTAAATAAACCCACCCACTCTTTATCCATCAGTACCTCAGTCTGAGTGCACAAGTGACCCCAAATTCAGGGTTACAGGCCCGAATGGGACGAAAGCGGCATTTCCTTCTCGATTAAACTGGATCTGTGAGTTACACTGGCCGACACGAGCCGTAATGGCTGAGGGGGAACATGAGCTCACATACTAATACTGCTTCCTGGGCTGCTTTGAGCTCCAGACCGAGTTTCCAGTGATTCATTAAAAACAGTGTCGGAGCTGCTGCTCTTGTTTACTCTGCCGGTGTTGCAAGGTTACGGCCAGTAGAGATTGTACTGGTACGTGCTTGGGTAGTGTAGCAGTCATAACACGTAAGGTAACCCTCACACGGGCTTCCATTGGTTGATTTCTGGGAAACAAAACATCCACAAGCGATCAAGGCTACGTCGTATCATACGGACGGAGAACCCCGCCATCATCAGCGTCTAATTTACTGAAGATAGTAATTCACAGAAGCAGATCACAAGCACAGGTCAAAGGACCATCAGGTTCATTTGGAAATCCACAGGGGCCATGAGGGTTGGCGGATCTCTGGATTCCCGGGATTGTCCGGAATTCCTTTCTGGCTAATGAATGCATTAATTTTGTGAAAATCGTATCTGACAACAGCACGACTCCTCCTGAAATACCAGGGAATATTAGTAATGGAAAGCCGAAACCAAGCCAAATGAAAAATTTGGAAGAATGTCAAAGGTCAAATACCAGTTTCCCACTTCATTCGTTAATTTTGCCACTTTTTTCATCGTTGAATGAATGAAATGGGCTAAATGTATTTTTGGTTTTGGTTTCCAAAAACAGAACCATTACTAAATGACTAAACTGCAGTTTAAACATGTTTATTCAACGCTGACCGTTTTAACATCCCACCAAAACACCGGCATAGGATGAGTAGTAGTGAATAGTACTGAGTAGTACTGAGTAGTACTGAGTAGCAGTGAGTAGTACCAAGTAGTAGTAGGGAGCAGTACTGAGTAGTACTGAGTAGTACTGAGTAGTACCGAGTAGTAGTGAATAGTACTGAGTAGTACCGAGTAGTAGTGAATAGTACTGAGTAGTAGTGAGTAGTACTGACTAGTACTGAGTAGTACTGAGTAGCAGTGAGTAGTACCGAGTAGTAGTGAATAGTACTGAGTAGTAGTGAGTAGTACTGACTAGTACTGAGTAGTACTGAGTAGCAGTGAGTAGTACAGAGTAGTAGTGAATAGTACTGAGTAGTAGTGAGTAGTACTGACTAGTACTGAGTAGTAATGAGTTGTAGCAGAGAGTAGTAGTAGGGAGTAGTACTGAGTAGTACTGAGTAGCAGTGAGTAGTACCGAGTAGTAGTGAATAGTACTGAGTAGTACCGAGTAGTAGTGAATAGTACTGAGTAGTAGGGAGTAGTACTGACTAGTACTGAGTAGTACTGAGTAGCAGTGAGTAGTACCGAGTAGTAGTGAGTAGTACTGACTAGTACTGAGTAGTACTGAGTTGTAGCAGAGAGTAGTAGTAGGGAGTAGTACTGAGTACTACTGAGTAGTAACGTATCTTGGTTGAACCATGCAGTTGGTATAACACTCAGTGCAGTTGGTCATGCGGTTTCATTCACTCTAGCCAAACAAACCTGACCTGCCCAAAACAGAAGCCCACTGCTGGTTTAACACGTTCAGAACGTGTGAATATATACTGGAGCTACAGCGGATGGACACCTACCGGTGTCGGATCATTTTCATTTCTGATTTAAGATATCACCGCTCTGGAGAGAGTCAACAAGCTGCTTTCATCAAATCCTGCAGCGCAAAAAACATTTTACACCACAGATCATTTCTCTGTGTCCCTGATCACCAATCATCGAGATAATCGGGTATCGGCCCTGACAAAACACCCATATCAGCCCACCTCTGATTCTCCGAACCGGTATACATCAAGATCACAGTTTACTGATCATGTGATCAAGACCAGTTAAATAAATTCTGAGTTTATCATCTCATGATGACAGCACAGAGAATGATCCACCTCCTGGCCTCTCTGGTGCTAACCCGGCTATCGTGACTCCCACAGGCAGCGTGTGAAATACCATTCAGGGTTTGGTAAAACTGGAGAGGCAAACCCAACACTAGAAAGGCGAGTGTGAGGTTTCACAGTGTTAAAGATTAACCCAAACGCCATCACCAAGGCGATCACCACGGCAGGGCATAGACAGGGCCGAAAACCAGATCAGCCAAACACCCCGGCAACCAAAACACACGGACAAACCAAAACTTAGACACAGGAGAGTTTATCCAGGGATCCAAACAGAATCCTGAAAGGAGCACTCCGAGTCCTGGGAATGCTTCGCGACTGATGGAGCAAACTGAGGAGCATGTATACAAACAGGCAAACTGGAAACATGGGAATGCCACCGGAGCGAGCTCAGCCCATGGACTGAGGGCATGTGGTGCTGATGTCATGGAGGGGTGCATGGGACTTATGGGAAATTGGGAAAGGTGCTGTGGAATACTGTACAGTTTTACTGAGGGATTCCAGAGTATACCAGTCGCTAGGCTGCGAGGGATCTACTGGGTAAACCAATTTGCTGCAGCGCCACCCTGAGGCAGATCAGTACTGCCTCACTGGTTAGTTAGGAACACCAGCAGCTCCCCGCTGGTGGGTGAGGCAGCTGAACGTCGAGCCTTCCCTTAATTTAATTTTGCGCAGCATAATAACACAGTAATTTGATTTTCCAGGGACAAACCCACAAATTGGATTTTGAGACGTTCAAGGAATCCAAGAGGCTGATTGGAGGCTGCTGGACCCCACAGGACACCCATATGTATTCGCTCCCCCATCCAAATCAGTGAATCCAGGTGTTCCAGTCACTTCCATGGCCACAGGTGTATAAACCCAAGCACCTAGTCATGCAGACTGCTCCTAGAGATGTTAGTGAGAGAATGGGTCGCTCTCAGGAGCTCTGGGAACTCCAGCATGGGACCGTGATAGGAGGCCACCTGTGCAGCCCAGTCGTGAAATTCCCTCCCTACTAAATATTCCCCAGTCCACTGTCAGTGGGGTTAGAACACAGTGGGAGCGGTCGGGAACGACAGCAGCTCAGCCACCAAGTGTTAAGACCATGTACAACGACAGAGCGGGGTCAGCGGATGCTAAGGATCATAGGTCACAGAGGTCACCAACTTCCTACAGAGTCCATCACTACAGACCTCCAAACTCCAAGTGTCCTTCAGATCAGCTCAGGAACAGTGTGTAGAGCTTCATGGAATGGGTTTCCATGGCGAGCAGCTGCATCCAAGCCTCACATCACCAAGCGCAGTGCAGAGTGTGGAACGCAGTGGTGTAAAGCTCCGCCCCTGGACTCTAGAACAGTGGAGGCGTGTTCTCTGGAGTGACCAATCACGCTTCTCCGTCTGGCAGTCTGACGGACGAGTCTGGGTTTGGAGGTACCAGGAGAACGGTACTGGTCTGACTGCACTGTGCCGGGTGTAACGTTTGGTGGAGGAGGGATTATGGTGTGGGTGTGATTATGGTGTGTTCAGGAGTTAGGCTCCGCCCCTTAGTTCCAGTGAGAGGAACTCCTAATGCTTCAGCAGACCAAGAGACTCTGGACCGCTCCATGCTCCCAACTCTGTGGGGACAGTTTGGGGACGGCCCCTTCCTGTTCCAACATGACCGCACACCAGTGCACAGAGCAAGCTCCATAAAGACATGGATGAGCGAGTCTGGTGTGGAGGAACTGGACTGGCCTGCACAGAGTTCTGACCTCCACCCGATAGAACACCTTCGGGATGAATTAGAGTGGAGACTGAGAGCCAGGCCTTCTCGTCCAACATCAGTGTCTGACCTCACCCATGTGCCTCTGGAGGAATGGTCGAACATTCCCATAACCACATTCCTAACCCTGTGGAAAGAATTCCCAGAAGAGCTGAAGCTGTTACAGCTGTACAGGGGGGCCGACATCAGATTAGACCCTATGGATTAAGAATGGGACGTCACTCAGGTTCATATGGGTGTGAGAAGTGCCTATCTGGACATCTCAGATCAAGGCTTCTCCCTTTGTAGTGTGGTTCCTTTTTGGTGTGCGAGTTTGGAACGTTTGGTTGCACACGTACAACTCTTTGACCTCAGCATGAGCTGAAGCCTTACAGAATCATTACTGCACCAGTTATCCGTGCCACCAAACGCTGAGCCACACCCGCTAATCATCATCTTCCAGGCCTACAACGTTCACAATGTCCACTGATGAAGTTTCAATGCAGCCCCATTCATTACAGACTGTGCAATGGATACCGGAAACGGCACGGCAACGGACAGAGCACGCGGGTTACCGATGACCTTGTAGTAAAATGAGAGAACGTCTACCACAACTCCATCATCTACCACCACGGTGATGGAATTAGGAACTCCCAGGTGCAGGTTCATGTGACAGGTTCAATAAAGGGTCTGTGTGTGATGTAGACATGGAGACCCCTGGTTCCCATCACCACCACTGTAAGGACCATCTGAGCCATCGCACACCAAACCCGCTCTCGATCCCTCTGTTTACACCCCCCACTGAATTACGCAGAGAATCCGGAATATCACTGTAATCTCCCGTTAATGATCCGGAGAACGGGAAACTTCCGCGGTTCAGTTTCTGGTGCATCTTTATTAGTGTCGACTGCAGCTGACTGCGGTTGTGCGGTTGTAGAGGGTCGGTTGTCGGTTTCACCATCATACATTTTCACTCTGCATTATTTTCCTTTCGGTCACATGGTCTTGTTATTGAGTTAATATGATCTCATTCATCTGATAACAATGGGGTCTAATCCATATTCAGGGTCTGTGTTTACCGGAGTCCTGTTACATCATGTACACAAAAGCTATCAGTCATGTGTGACGTCCAAAATAAATTTCAGAATGCCTGCATGTGGTTGATGTTCTATGTGAGTAAACTTTATTTCTAAAGCTCTCGTTAAACAGCCTGCGTCGACCAAAGTGATGGACATAAAACACCCAAAGACTAAACATGAATACATACAACCAAACAACACAGATAAAAGAAATCAGATAAATAACATATTTAAAATCAGTATTTAAAAAGATAAAAGGATAAGGGGTGAACTGCACATTAGAAAAACACCTCACCGTTCCTCAATTTTCAAAAACAAGTTTGTATAAGTGAGTTTTTAGAGGTAGAGGTAGATAGAGGTAGATGTAGATAGCGGTAGATTGAGGTAGAGGTAGAGGGAGAGGGAAATAGAGGTAGAGGTAGACAGAGACGTAGATTGAGGTAACGGTAGATAGAGAGGTAGATTGAGGTAACGGTAGATAGAGAGGTAGATTGAGGTAGAGGAAGATAGAGCGGTAGATTGAGGTGGAGGAAGATAAAGAGGTAGATTGAGGTAGATAGAGCGGTAGATTGAGGTAGGGGTAGATAGAGCGGTAGATTGAGGTAGAGGTAGATAGAGCGGTAGATTGAGGTAGAGGTAGATAGAGAGGTAGATTGAGGTAGAGGTAGATTGAGGTAGAGGTAGATAGAGCTAGACTGAGGTAGAGGTAGATAGATGTAGACGGGGTAAAGGTAGATAGAGAGGTAGACTGAGGTAGAGGTAGATGGAGAGGTAGATTGAGGTAGAGGTAGATAGAGAGGTAGATTGAGGTAGAGGTAGATAGAGAGGTAGATTGAGGTAGAGGTAGATAGAGGTAGATTGAGGTAGAGGTAGATAGAGAGGTAGATTGAGGTAGAGGTAGATAGAGAGGTAGATTGAGGTAGAGGTAGATTGAGGTAGAGGCAGAGGTAGATAGAGAGGTAGATTGAGGCAGAGGTAGATAGAGAGGTAGATTGAGGTAGAGGTAGATAGAGAGGTAGATTGAGGTAGAGGTAGATAAAGGTAGATTGAGGTAGAGGTAGATAAAGGTAGATAGAGGTAGACTGAGGTAGAGGTAGATTGAGGCAGAGGTAGACAGAGAGGTAGATAGAGGTAGATAGAAGTAGATTGGGTTAGAGGTAGATAGAGGTAGACTGGGGTAGAGGTAGATAAAGAGGTAGAGATAGATAGAGGTAGATTGAGGTAGAGGTAGATAGAGGTAGATTGAGGTAGAGGTAGATAGAGGTAGATAGAGGCAGATAGGTGAATACTGGCTGGTAGACTCCTCCTAAGTCTTAGGCTACACACTGAACACGCCCGATCAGCTCTGAGTTTCAGGCGGGGGTGGAGACGGCCTACAGTCTGTGATGAAGATCTGATAGCGGCGGTGCGACGGTCGCCGTGAGCAGAGATACGTGATCTATAAACAGAGCGGGTTTGGTGTGAGACGGTTGATTGTAGAGACTCAAGATGTCCTGTCAGGGGTCAGCATGTCCACAGCACACACATACAGACCATCTACACCACCAGAGAAGCTCCACCCGGGAGTTTTGATGATGGTGTGGGTACTAACGTTTCGGAGGGAACCCCACATGTACCAACCAAATCAAATCAAGTTCAAGTCTCAAACGGCGTCTCAGACATCCAGCAGCGTACACATAACCACGCCTGGATCCACCAGGGGAACGTCCTGACCTGGCGAGGAAGAAGCACCTCACACCAAACCAGCCTGAATGACTTTCCCTTCACGCTGGCCTGGCCCCGGTGTCCTCTTTCACACGCTCTCCGGGGAACCTCGAGTACGCTGTACACTCCTGTAACTGCGACGTGTCTGAGATCAGCGGTTTCCACACACCTCGATTGTTCCGTGCCCTCGCTGGCTGTGCTTTAGGATCCTCCGTGTACAAGGGAAACCTGTACTGCAGAGCCGAACAGCCAACACACACCTAACTGAAGCTGCAGGGCTTGTTTATTTTCCGCCAGGGTAATGGCAGTGCCACTCACGGGTGGAGCTGATAAGGAGTCCGCACACAGCCGCCCTGATAGAGCAGAGGGAACGGCCCCCGGTGTGCTTCGCGTGGTGGTAACGCAGAGGTGAGCATGACTACACAGTTATGGTTTGCTGGGCAGGAGGTCTACACCTTCAGAGCCTCAGAGAGGAAGCTCCACATGTCTCCAGGGTGAAGGCTCCACAAGCCGCAGCATAAATCTGACCATCTGATCCATCAGACCATAGAAGATTCCCAAAGTTCCCAGCTCTGTAAACTTCCCGTCCTAACCTGAGGGTCCTGCTGTAACGGAAACAGAGGGGCTGGAGTCTTACCTGGCTCGGGGTAGGCAAGGTGTGGATGTAGTCCTCCCTCTCTCTTTCTCACATGTCAGTAATCTCCACACTCCCCCACTGACGGCGGTCCGCTTCCTCCCGTCTTCCTTTCAGCAGGATGTGAAGGAGGAGAAGGGAGCGTTACTCCTCCGTGCTCTAGACAGAGTGTAGAAGTGATCAATCCCAGCTCAGGCAGCAGGAGCACCCACACAACGCTCCGCCCTCAACCTTACACTCACCCGACAGAGTGGGCTCCGTATGTCTGTGCGCTCACAGCGACCCCTAGAGGCTTGCATGGAGCGTTACAGTTTGCAGAGGCTTGAAGATCAACACACGGAGCAGCAGGAGCACCACAACACAGGAAAGCTCATTCCCAACAGACACGTGTGTCACCAGATATATACATAGATACAGTCATACCGCCTAGTCTTTTCTCTATACTGTTTAAATCTGGACTCTGTGAGCAGCCAAAGCGATCAGCTAAAATAAATAAATAAACAAATGAGTAAATAATAAATCACTTAAAAAAATAAATCAGTAAACATAAATAAATAAATAAATACATTGATAAATAAATAAAAACAATTAGAAATCATTTGAAAATAATAAATAAATATAAATAATAAAAAAAAAAAAATAAATCAGTAAAATGAATGCATAAATAAATAAAAGAACACATTGTAATAAATCAATAAAAAATAAATTAAAATAAAAACTTAATAATAAATTAGTAAAAATAAATAAATAGAATTATAATAATAAAGTTAAAATAAAAAAGTAAATAAATTAAGAAATTAAATTTAAAATATAATAAATCAGTTTTTAAAAAAAAAAAGATTTTATATATAAATATACATACACACACACATATTTTGGCTTCTTAGAGTCCAGATTTAAACGATATAGAGGAAAGAATAGGCTCATATTAAACACAAACCAGCTTGACAGTGCTTTTCAGAACAGTACTGACTCTTCTATCTCTGTAATCTAATGACGCGCAGATCGGCTCACGAGTCCGGCCACTGGAATCTAAGAACTCGACTCCTTGACTCTACTTTGTTAATGAAGACTCTAATAAGGAACTTCAAACCGGAAAAGTGAATTTCCTAAAGGAAACGTAAAGCTGTTGTACAGCTGGAATGATTCCCACTTCCTGCAGGGCTGTGGTTGCAACAGGTGGAACTAAAGATGAATAAACGACATACAGGGTGGGGAAAATGAATGGGACTCTATGAAGGGAAAGAAGGATGTAGTGTAAGTCCATGTACAGGTTCCTGTACTAAATCCATATTAGCCCTTTTCCACCAACACGGAGCGGGTTTCGTTCCAGCCCGTTCAGCGAACTTCCACCAAAAATAAACAGGTTTGGAACCTAAAAGGTTGGTTCCTAGCTGGAACCGAGAAGTAGTAGGTTCTTCGGCACGAACCATGATGACATCCGTGGGTGTCAGTTGTTAAGGACAAAGAAGGTAACAATGGCGCCACCTAGTGGTCTGCTGCAGAACCTCCTCATCTACAGTAGTTGATCCGTGCTTGGGTTCTGGATATAAACACACATCTGGAATAACAGCCCGAATGCTCACAGGTCATCAAGATGCTCCACCATCTTGGTACTGCTGTTTACTACCACTGTGCAGCGCCCCCTGTTGACACTGATGACGTATCGTTTGACGGCCCCCGGCTTCAGTAAACACTGGTGTAAACGCAGGCTGGTTCCCTGAACTGCACCAAGGTTCTAGGAATTCTGAACGGAACCAGTTCAAGAACCAGGGTTCTTTTGGTCGAAAAGAGCCATCATAGACTTCTTAAAAGCTCTGCAGTGCTAAGCAGGTCTTTCCCACAGCGTTCAGAAAGATGATGCGTAATGATTTACAGACAGACAGATATTTAAATAGGTCTTTATTGAATATTAGTTCATTTATAATACAGAATTTTAATACATTACATGGTCCGATTTCTACAGGGAACCCCTCAGGAATGCATGGCCTCCTGTGTGTCGGGTCCTGGTATCGCAGACTCAGTGCTACACTGGCCGTCATAAGATACAGGAGAAGAGGGGTGGGGCTTTGCTCCCAGTGCATCGAGTCATCTCCGCAACCCTTCATCGCTTGGAATGTGTGATTTGTATGGAATCCCATTTCCCCCAATAAAAGAAACAAAAAGGCCATATAGTAAGTCATAATCAAGAAAATTGAGAAAATGCTACATCAATTAGGAGATGCTAAGTCATAATTATGAGATAGTAAGACAGATTTATGAGATACTAAGTCATACTTAGGAGATGCTAAGTCATGACTGAGATAGTAAGTCATACTTAGGAGATGCTAAGTCATGATTGAGATAGTAAGACAGATTTATGAGATAGTAAGTCATACTTAGAAGATGCTAAGTCATGACTGAGATAGTAAGACAGATTTATGAGATAGTAAGTCATACTTAGAAGATGCTAAGTCATGATTGAGATAGTAAGACAGATTTATGAGATAGTAAGTCATACTTAGAAGATGCTAAGTCATGACTGAGATAGTAAGACAGATTTATGAGATAGTACGTCATTGTTAGGAGATGCTAAGTCATGATTGAGATAGTAAGTCATACTTAGGAGATGCTAAGTCATGACTGAGATAGTAAGACAGATTTATGAGATAGTAAGTCATACTTAGGAGATGCTAAGTCATGATTGAGATAGTAAGACAGATTTATGAGATAGTAAGTCATTGTTAGGAGATGCTAAGTCATGATTGAGATAGTAAGTCATACTTAGGAGATGCTAAGTCATGACTGACACAGTAAGACAGATTTATGAGATAGTAAGTCATACTTAGGAGATGCTAAGTCATGATTGAGATAGTAAGACAGATTTATGAGATAGTAAGTCATACTTAGGAGATGCTAAGTCATGACTGAGATAGTAAGACAATTATGAGATAAGTCATAGTTATGAGATGCTAGGTCACAATTAAGAGATAGTAAGTCGCAATTATGAGATAGTAGGTCATAATAGAGATAAGAATTCATTATTTTTTATTATTTTTTTCTTAAAGTGGCAGAAACGGTCTTCCATAGATTTAGGCATGATAAAATGAGATCACATGTATACAATCACCCCCACCCCCCCAACCCAAAAGTACTCGATCAGCCAAGAGCTGGTGTCCATCAGAACCCACAAAGCTAATCTCATATAGACTTGGTTAACAACTCCACATGGTTCCAGGGAAGCGCATTATGATTTAAGTTTGCAGTTAGCATCATGCTAATGTGCCAGTCACCAAACATGGCTTGGCTGATCATGTAGATTTGGGATATAAGGATAAACTACGTTCGTGTTTTAAACCAAACAATCGATTTTAAAAAACCCATAGTCCATCATTCACTTAAACAGTCATACATACGGTTAAAACCAAGAGGAGCATGGTGATCAGCATTGGAAGGGGAATATATTTTTAGAGTTCTGATCAAAGCAGTGGTTCTCAAATCCAATCCTGGAAAACACAGCATTGGGATACCGAGCACACTGAATGTCAACTGGCCAACAGAATGGGATGCTCTGGAGCAGTCTACGGCCAACAAGCCAACTGTGGGTCAGGACAGTATAAGAGCCCCCTCAGCATTGGGCCATGGAACAGTGAAGTGATGGTGCTCCATCCACACCAACACCATTGGGATAAGCTGGACTGGCGTTGGTAAAGAAACACTAGATAAACCGGCGTCCACATACTTTTGGACATGTTTCTCTCGAGCCGAGTTATGTGCATTTAGACCATGGACCACACCAAACTGTGCAGTGCTTGGTCCCCTGAGATTGCTTCTAAGAACCACCTGCCTACATTACATCACATCTAGACTTCGAGTAGGTGGAGCAAAAGGTCATGAGAACTAGCCTCCACTGGAAAACATCAGATTAGATTTCCCTCTAGGACACGTTCAGTTAGTTTTCAGACAAGACGGTTACAAATGGACGTTAACGTGCGAAACAAAAAGAGGACAAACTACCCAAAACACAACAAAGGCCGCTGGGGGTCTCAGTGGTCTGGGGGTACATGTGCACCATTACAAAAAAAATCAACAGCTGGAGGAACCCAACACAGGAGACTTCACTGAAGCGAGCGTCTACCAAAAACGACATTTACCATCTCACCATTCCCTCAAATGTACTGGACTAGCCAAGATATGTTCCCGGAAATTCAAAGGCGGAGCTACGATGCTAATGTAGCTCACGAGTAATAAGAGCAACAGTAACCTGACGTAGCAAAACTCAAGTTTCTGTAAATGTAATTTTAGTCCTAACCTTTCGTTTGGTCCGCTGACGGTTTTAAAACTGCAGTCGGTTCGTTTTCCTGGGCCGAAAACTGGAATCTCGGACCATGCCAAAGGTCAGTGGTCACCCGCTCACTCTTCTTCTGCAGGTCTACATTTGCTTTTAAAGGCTCTCTCTGAAACGTGACTCCCAGCTTTGATCTGAAGGTGCTACGGTGGCTCAGTCGCTCGAGGCTTAAACAGTGACCGGTCCAAGACACTCAAAGAGAGCTGAAAGGCGATGGCCAGTTTTGGGGTGGAGCGTTCAGCCACATCGTCTTCTAGGCACATTTCTTTGGTGGGTCAAAACTGAACATGTCGACATAAGCCGCACTCAACAGTCGTCCTGATGGCCTTCCATTTCTGATGCTGCGTTCACATGCTGGTGGTAGCTGGCCAACAGCAAACCGAATATTTTTGAACATCGTTTTCAGGTTCGCAAACGCAAACCCAAATAATGACGCGGTGAAGCAACGTTATAAACGACTGGCTCCAACAAATTCTTCAGACCAGACGTAGACATGGGGGTCCGAGGTCCCCCGGCATTTTGGTACATAAACATAAAAGAAAAACGAAGCATGGAAGGAAATCGATAGCTCAATCGATAGCTAGCTAGCTAGGTTAGCCAACGTGCTAACCATCCTTTAAAGCTAGCCATGAATGCAAGCAGTCAGGTTTCCCCACAGATTCCTTCATCAGGTATATGTGCTTTCCTAACTATCTAGCTGTCCTGGACCCCGAACACACCCAGAGGAGACAAACTCGGGGCGCCTGCTAGTGCGAACGCAGGATTAGCACACCAGTCCCAAATTTCTCTCTGCCACAGTGCGTCATTAACCGTGTTTACATTCACTTACTAACCTGATCACAATCCTGCAGTTATTGATCATTTAAACCGTATAGGAAATCAGAAAGTAGCGTTTACAGAGCGGCCACAAGGTGGTGCCAAAAACACGCTGAAGCCAACTGCATGATTGGCGAAATTACGGATTAAATTTTTTTATCTTCTAGATGATTTATATTCACATTTCCTACTAGAGTGTCAGAAAATAAACACGATACTAAATTAGAGTTCTACATTGGGTTCAAGGCTCCTTCTTCTGGGGGTTTACTGGCTGGTTACAAGCAGAAATCTGATTACTTCCTGGTTCATGGAGACCCGGAGTTTCCCCATTATCAGATTCCTGGGGCGCCTGTAAATGATCTGATGGAATTACTGACAAAATCTGATTTTCTGCCAATCTCAGAATATCGAGTCCATGTAAACTCACTCATCCACTTGCACATTAGCTTCTTGGTACTTCTTTCTATTGGTCGGTTCATCCTGAAACGTCCTCACAGTGTACAGCCAATCAAATATCAGTATTGTGTTTGTTGGTGCGACTCTGGCATGTAGCTCCTTCACCACATCCGTTAGTGTTTGAGTGCCGTTAGGTGGCATGGCTCTGTGCGCTCCAACCAGTCCGAATACCGACCTGGCCAGTACACACCAACAAGCCCTCAGGGGGTTCAGGAATGACCAGGTGTTTTCCCTGCCGGTCAGGATGGTCCTGCAGGCTCAGCGCAGTCTCGCTGGGTTAGGGCTTTGACCATGATGAGGAAATCTTCTGGCCACCTTCTCTGGACCACAGAAGGTGGGCCCACCGCAGGGTCAGTATGTTAGAGGGTTGAGAATGAACAGGCGGTCCTCCTCTTTCCTGATCCACTTCAGCAGTTTGGTGACGGCGGACATGGCCAGTGCTTTCGTACCCAGAGGGCTGAAACAGAGGTAGAGCTCGAAGCCGCTGGTGGCCTGCAAGACAGGAGGACAGGTTGTATCAATGACAGAGCTCCAAAAAAGCCTCGGCAGTTTCAAAGCTTGTTGAAAATCCAGCTCTTTTCCCTTTGTCAAGGTGACATCATAACGTAACACTCTTTACTTCCCGCCTACCGGCAAGCCTGGCACCTCCTCTCACACACACACACACACACACACACACACACACACACACACACACACAAACAAACACACACACAAACAAACACACACACAAACACAGAGAACTAAAACACTAAACGACTGACCACTCTGAAACCAGCCTGCTCCTGTCTAGCTAGGTGGACCTTCTGATACAAGCTGAAACAGCAGAACCGACACCACTGTAAGGACAGCCATGGAGGTGTGGGGGCGGAGCTTTTAGCAGGATGCCGCTCTGCTGGTTCACTAATCAGAACAGGGTGGGCGAGCTGACTAATCAGAGCACACTGGGTTGGCGGGAGGCGGGGCTTAAAGACACAGGGGCCCTGAGTGACCCGAATACCCAATTACCAGCACTGAAAATGCGCTACATGGGCCCCCTTTCACCAAACCTCCTTCACTCGGCCTGGTGAAACTCTTTAGTCGTGGGGAGGGGAACTCCTGGAGAGCTAGATTGGTGAGACAGAGCACGCAAATCACCAAGGACCCTCATGGACCCCTCAGTTCCCTATTTCAGACTCTCTGCTTCTGAACCACATACCGGGCGTGTTACAGAGTCGGTAGATGGTGAATGATTTAATGAAGTTACTGAATATTAGGATGGATCTCCTACAAATGTTAAAGTTCATTTAAATTTGAAATAAAAATTCAAAAATGATTTTTGTGGTTTCATGTGAAACAGTGGACAACTCATGTTCTTTACAGAAGTGGTGACGGGAACCAGGGTTCTCCATGTCTATAGACATTTTATTAACTATCTAAACTGCTAGTGAGCCTGCACATGGCTCCTGAGTGTTTATAAAGAAGGCTGATGCTGGGAAAACTTGGAAAATCTGGAAATATTAAGTTTTCTGTGGGGGACTATTTCATCTTTTGACTACGGGCCCATCTAGTAATCGACTTAGTCGACTAAAACCGCCTGCCAGCTAACGCAGTAGTTAAGTCAAAGTGAACTTTGTCATTCAGACTTCATAACAGGAGAGCAAAGCTGAACGAGACTGCATTTCTCCAGACTCCGATGTGCACGCCAACAGAGTGCAGACACACGAGACATACTGGTAACATAACTGCAGACGAGACATGAGTATAAATATAGAAGGGGTGGAGAGTAACAGATGATACATTACACCTACAGAAATGTTGCACTTGTACAGAAAGATACTGCTGTGTTTCCAAGTGATGATATTACTGCACACTGTAACACGTACAGGGGTTGGACAGTGAAACTGAAACACCTGGTTTTAGACCACAGTCATTTATTAGTATGGTGTAGGGCCTCCTTTTGCGGCCAATACAGCGTCAGTTGGTCTTGGGAATGACATATACTGCGTCCTGCACAGTGGTCAGAGGGAGTTTAAGCCATTCTTCTTGCAGGATAGTGGCCAGGTCACTACGTGATGCTGGTGGAGGTTCGTCCTTCTTGGTGGTATGCTGACATTACCCTGGATACCGTGGCTCTTGATACATCACAAAGACTTGCTGTCTTGGTCACAGATGCGCCAGCAAGACGTGCACCAACAGTTTGTCCTCTTTTGAACTCTGGTATGTCCCATAATGCTGTGTGCATTGCAGTATTTTGAGCAGAACTGTGCTCTTACCTGCTAACTGAACCTTCACACTCTGCTCTTACTGGTGCAATGTGCAGTTAATGAAGATTGGCCACCAGGCTGGTCCAATTTAGCCATGAGACCTCCCACACTACAATGACAGGTGTTTCAGTTTCATTGTCCAACCCCTGTATGTAAGCATAACACTGTAGCTGTAAACTTAACAGTTTTACGGGTTTTCTAATTAGCTGAAAAGTTTGTAGAGGCCACTTTAAGGCAGGTGCAGTGCGCATGTGAACGGTGGAGAGCCGGGAGCGAATAATGGAGAGTGTGGAGGAAAGCGCGGGAGAGGATGTGCGTGTGGTGAACTGTACTAGGTTGTAGCCTGGGTTCTCCAACTGGTGTTATCTGGGAACTAGTGACGAGTGAAGTCTCTCATTGTTCATTAAACTGGCGAAACCCCTTCACCACGTGTTCCCTGCGTGTCTCTTCATGGAAGCTAAGTATCCACCTCTCTACGAGAGCACCCACCTAACACCATCCCTCCATTCGTTACATTCGTTTTTTTAATAAAGTATATGTCTTTATTATTTTAACTATTAGCAAACGCAAAAACCTCAAGCTAAATTTAAAAGCTGATGGCTACATGAGAGTTATTTGGTAATTGAGCGACTCATAATCCGATTAATCGATTATAGGTTTCAAAAAAATCAGTCGACTATCAAGATAGCGGTTTGTTGCAGCCTCTCTCATAACACCCTGTACACCTCAGACCACTCTGAGGGCTGTTTACACTCTAACCGCTGAATTATGCCGAAAGTGGGAATAGAAGATCCAGGGTAATTCCCAGTTAGGATTAACTGCTACTTCTGGGGGGCTTTAACTCCTTGGTGCTCATCAAACTCACCCAGGCGAACAGGTTCTCTGTGTCTCCACAACGATACACTGAGCGGAGGGGGCGGGTTGGGTGGTGCAGGCAGCTGTGGAGGTAACGGTACAGTCCTATGAGCCTCTCCTGCTCCTCCTCCTTTTGGTAGGGCACAGGCAGCTCCGGGCTAATGAAAAAACAAGAACAGTAAAAAATCCTGGATTACACAACACAGGAGAACCAAAGGAACCGGACTCTACCATCAGCCAGCGTGTTCCTGTGACCTTCAGTGCGGTTACATAGGGTTTAGGTGACCACATGCCCATATGAGGGAGTCCAGGCTCTGAGTCATCCTTGGACAATCTCCTGAAAGAATACTCTCAGTAAAAACATCAGTATTGTGGAGTCGGGCCGCCGTGTTCGCTAACCCAACACACCACACGTCTCGGTATGGAGCTGTAGAGGTTCCTAATGGAGTCCTGTAATAATCCATCCCATGCAGCTTGAACATCCTCACACAGTTCCTGCAGATGGTGCGGTAGGGGTGGAGGTGGAGCGACACCAGGTCTTCTGGACGTGTGACGACAAACCGTCCATCTTGGTGCTGACCACGGTGCCTCCACACACGGGTTCGTTGGGCGTCTCCACCAAGACTAAAGCGGGAGATGAAGATGACCCGCTGCCATTCTGAGTCACTCCATGACAGTCTGGTACGACACCACTGCAGTCTTTGGTGACGGTGACGTGGTGTTAAGGACAGTCGTGGTAACGGTCTGTGTGCATGTAGTCCTGCGTGGTGCAGCCGTCTGCCGATGGTGCTGCACTAACGGGACGACTCATGGAGGACACCACTGATGGCTGGATGTCCGCAGTTGTGGCTGTTGGGTCAGTCAGGTACAGGGATGAGGCCCGTCCTGGTTAAAGTCACGTGTGGCCGAGTGCAACACCTGAATCATTAGCATGGCTGGTCCAGATATTACATATACGACTCTGAGAGACTCTGATTACATCTCTCAACTTTCACATAATTAATATGAATCACATGATAAACATTACAAGCATTCTACAGTAAACTCTCTCACTCACCTGGTGTAGAGCCCTGAGCTTTTGGACTTGTACACAAAATGCCAGAGCTCTGGGATGCCCACCTGCGACACAGGATAGGTGGGTGTCCGCAGCGCCTCCTGCAGAGCCTGATAGGCGCTGCGTTTCCGCAGCCGCTCCAGAAAGCGCCGCTTGCAGTCGGACAGGTTAAAGAAGTCCTCGCGGTCCGTGGACACCAAGATCAGACACAGGTCAGACTTGGGCTCCAGGTAGGAGATATGGGCATGGAAAAAGCCTGCCGTGTTGAATTTGGGGAGGCAGATGGGGGTCCAGCCCTCTCCTTCCCTGAAGGAGGAGGACGCGCCTACCAGGTTGAAGAGCAGATGTAGGTCCATGTGATGGAGGTACTGGTCCTTTTTCCTGACCAGAGTGACAAGGCGATTGCCCGCCAGCAGGATGGAGAAGACCAGGCTCTTGGCCCTGGCCGCCTGCAAGCTGGCGGAGACCACGTCCCTCGCAGAGCTGGCCAGCGGGATGCTCATGACGGCGTTCAGCAGCAGCCCCGGGTCACGGTCCAGCAGCCGCAGCAGGCTGTCGGTCAGGTGCTCGGAACCGGCCAGCAGCCGCCGCAGGTCGTAGTTCTGCTTGTGCTGGAAGATGTGGTTGAGCTGCGTCAGCGTCAGCAGGCTCACGATCTGATAGTAGACGTACTGAAGCTCGCGAGACAGCTCCCGGTCCGACTCGCTTGAACGGGACACGCCCACCAGGACCAAAGGGCTCTTGTGGAGGAAGACCACGAGACAGCCGTCTAGATCAACAGGACATGTGATTAAAGTGGTAGCTCAACAACAAGTGGGTTAATCATAAATCATAAACTCCCCATCTATCAATCAAAGCCGGCGGCTCACCTGCGTGAATGGAGCGTATGATGTTCTTCTCGGCCTCCACGAAGGACACAAGAGCCATCATGACCCCCATGGTGGTGGACAGAGCCTCCTCGGTGCCGTAGCGCGTGTAGATGGGTTTTCCCGCTTCGCTCAGAACGAACACGTGCTTCCTGTGGCTCCGCCATGCTTCGCCCGTAACGTCCTCCTCCTTCAGCCGGGCGGCGCTCTGTACCTCCTCCGGCACCTTCTGCTCCTCTTTGGTGTCTGTGTCTCCTTTTTGCTCCTCCTCCTCCTTCGCCTCTCCTTCCTCCGACTCCCCCACAGCAGAGTTGCTGCTCTCTGTTAGCTCCGAGTCCAGGTTACTCTCGCTGTCAACGGTCAGGTCCTCGAAAGACTGAGCGTGGGCGAACATGGCGTGCTCCTGGCCGGCACCTGAGGACACACATGCACGTTAACTCGTTGCTTCAGTTTCACACTAGAGCTACGAGGCTAATGCAGCTATTCGGTAATGGAAGCCTGCAGTGTATGCCAATTACCAAGCCAGTCTTAAACCAGGGGTCCTTCACCTGTGGGCCATGAGCCACCAAAGAGCCACCCTCTAGTGGTCTGTGGGCCTGTACTCGGGTGGAGGCGATGGTTTGTAGGGGGTCGTAGGTTTTATATATAACCATATTAGTGTCATTATACGTATTAGCATTAATACAAATACATGTATATTAATGTACACATGCACAAATCAAAACTTTGCCGCAGCAGGCCAAGAGAAGAAGGTCCAGCTCGATGACTAGGCCTCAAACTCGAAATCTGCATCATACAGCCGGACAAAAGATCTCCCACCCATGTCCTCAGTGGACTCGACCTTCACCAAGTTCTCCTGGAATCCTCTTTACATGCCTTCACAGTCATCAGGTGTTTATGATGCTCTTCCACACTGGCAACTACACAGTTCCACCAAATCCCCAAAACTTATACTGGTGGGTGTAGCTTTAATTGACCTCTGAGAAATTTCATTATGTGGCCTTTGACACTGTGGGCCACATGATCTTCTACACACGTGGATTAAAGTACATCTAGCGGATACAGCAGGCGTTCAGCTGAAGTCTAAATTTGACTACACTGGTGCTCCAGACTACACTGTTGACTACACTGGTGCTCCTACACAGCTCCCACTGGCTCTTTCACAGCTAAATTAGGTCCACCAGTTATCTAATGTTGACCCACTCGGTTTATAGACCAGTTTATAGACCAGGCATCAGTTAATTGGGCCTTTTAGAAAGCTCATTTTAAAAACGAATCAAAGACTGTGTCGGGTTGCAGGTGGAGGCAGATGGTAAAAAAAACTCGTAAATAAAATCTGGGTCAGTTTAAATCGGCCCTGTATTGACTCTATACAAACTAATAAGACATGAACTTTAGACAAGAGTGAAACTTTGAAACAACCTGGAACAGAGCCAGATGGTAGATGAAACTGCAAACTGCTTTACTTAGCCAGTAAGATGATTAGCCTGCCAACCAATCAGCGCTCAGTAGCAGTAACGCCAACCAATCAGCGCTCAGTAGCAGTAACGCCAACCAATCAGCGCTCAGTAGCAGTAACGCCAACCAATCAGCGCTCAGTAGCAGTAACGCCAACCAATCAGCGCTCAGTAGCAGTAACGCCAACCAATCAGCGCTCAAGCGTAAAGCCAACCATCAGCGCTTATTAACGCCACATCAGCGCTCAGTACATAGCGCTCAATCACGCTCAGTAACATAACGCCAACCAATCAGCTCACTAACAGTTAGCAGTAATCAACGCCAACCAAATACGCAGCGTCAGTAGCCAGTAACGCCAACCAATCAGCTCTCAGTAGCAGTACGGCAACCAATCATGCGTAGGCAGTAACGCCAACCAAACGCTCAGAGCAACGCCACGCTCAGTAAGTAGCAGTAACGCCAACCAATCAGAACTCAGTAGCAGTAACGCCAACCAATAAGCGCTCAATAGCAGTAACACCAACCAATCGACGCTCAGTAGCAGTAACGCCGACCAATCAGCGCTCAGAAGCAGTAACGCCAACCAATCAGGGCTCAGTAGCAGTAGCGCCAACCAATCAGCCCTCAGTAGCAGTAACGCCAACCAATCAAAACTCAGTAGCAGTAACGCCAACCAATCAGAGCTCAGTAGCAGTAACGCCAACAGCCCTCAGCATACGCTACAAGCATCCCTCAGTAAGCATGAACGCCAACCAATCAGCCCTCATTAGCCAGTAACGCCAACCCATTTCTGCCCTCATATCGTTAGACCAAACAGCTCTAGTAGCATAACTCTAACCAATCTGCGTCTGCAGTAGCAGTAATGCCAACCAACTGAGGGCCTCAGTAGCAGTAACGCAGCCATCACCAATTCTGCCCTCAGTCAGCAGGTAATAACGCCACTCAATCTTGCCCCTCCAGTAGCAGTAACGCCCACCCAATCAGCTCTCACGTAGCAGTAACGCTACCAACTGCCTCAGTATGCATAACGATCTCTGCCTCAGTAGCAGTAACGCCAACCAATCTGCCCTCAGTAGCAGTAACGCCAACCAATCTGCCCTCAGTAGCAGTAACGCCAACCAATCTGCCCTCAGTAGCAGTAACGCCAATAATTCTGCCTCGTACAGAGCCAACCAAATCTGCCCTCAGATAGCAGTAACGCCAACCAATGCACCCTCCATCATAAAACCAGTTCTGCCCTCAGTAGCAGTAAACGCTCTCAGTACAAACGCTAACCATCAGCTCTCAGTAGCAGTAAGCGCAAACCATCAGCCCTAATTACATTAAGTAGGCAGTCACTCTTCAGTAGCTTAAAAACACATCTGCCCTCAGTACATACAACCAAGGCAATCAACCTCAAGCGTAACGCCAACCAATCTGCGCTCATGTAAGCATAACGCCAACCAATCAGCTGAACAGCTAGCAGTAACGCAACCAAATCACCCCCTCAGTAGCAGTAACGCCAACTCAATCCGCCCTCAGTTAGCAGTAACGACGCCAACCAATCAGAGTGCTCAGTATCATAACGCCACCAATTCGAGCGCCGACGTAGCAGTAACAGGTTCCCGCCAACCAAGCAGCGCTCAGATCAGTCATACAGTCATTCAACACCAAATCGAGCTTCCTGGCTTAGCTATTGTGCCCCCTCAGTTAGCAGTAAACGCCAACAATCTGGCCCTCAATTTGATGTCAGTTAGCTAGCGGAGTATCTATGCCAACAACCAAATCTGCCCCTGGCTCATAGTTAGTACAGTTTTAAACGATTCCCCAAACGACATCAAAATATCAAGCGACTCTTCAGATATGCAAGTACTTACACTTTACATGGTTTCCCGAACTTACCTCCCTCCATTCTTGCCCTCTCTCGTTACGTTCTTAGCGAAGTCTTTAAATCGCCCACTGCAATCTGCCTCTGCTTGGGTCACGCGGCTCGTAGGATTTAGTTCTATTGGGTACTCATCTCTATGGATCTACAGTATTTGTGGATGTGCATAGCACGCCTGGATTGTATGGCGGGAGGGGGGGGGGGCCTCGACCGAAACGACTGGTCTCCGTGATTTGGCAGGTCGCAATATGAGGCTTGAGTCTCCCTTGTGTGTTCGCTAGGTAGGATTCTCGAGGTAACACGTCGCTTCACGTGGAACAAGGTTCGCTGTAAGCGATCAGCAGTCTCTCCGAGCTCTCCGTTGCCAATAGATATACTCAGCTAACTAGCTTTTGGTCGTTTACGAGTACTCGTCTGGCTCGAATCATCCTTCTCAAATCATTCACGGTTTCCTTCAGGCCCTCCTTCAGTCTCGCCGCCTATAGCAGTGAACGCTTCACAAAAAAAAAAAAAAAAAAAAAACACTGTGTAAAAATCGACTCTGGCTTTGTGTCAAGGGGGGGGGGGGGACTGCCTTGTTGGACCGCCCTGCGATAGGTCTTAAGCAGTAGACCACCTAAACCCAATCTCCTGCCTCATAGCAGAACCAATCTCTCTGTGGGTGGCCCAACCCAATTCGGCCCTCCGTAGTCAGTAACGCCCGACCCAACGCTTCTCAGTATGCATTAAGCGGGGGCCTTGTACGATTGGCTATTGGCACGACCGAAATGCTGGGGTTCGGTTACGCGGGTTCATGGCCAGTGCGTGTGGGCGGGTCTCTTGGGCAACCATCAGCTCGGGTAGCAGTAACTGGTTGGTGCAGAACCTAATCTGTCCCTCGAGGTGTAACGCAGCAGTACCTAAAAAATGCTGCCACTGGCAAACTTTCACCTAGGGGGGCGGAAGTCTTGCCGCTTTCGGTATAGTAATCTCTGGGTGCCGATCGCTCTCCTTTTGTAGTCAGACACCACAAGTGTGCGCATACCTGCAGGCATATACCGATCGCTGGGGGGTTTTCCGTGTGGTCGCTGCATATGGCCGACAGAGATCCCCCAATTCCAATGTGTCGCCCCACTTCGATTGTATGTAGACTGGGTTGTCAAACGCCAGGGGGGGCGCAACTCACCAGGAAATCCGGTCGTTCACTATAAACCCCAAATGCAATGGTTACAGTAACATATTATGGTTCGTGTCTGTATGTCCATCCGCACAGTAGTTAGCCGGGTGGGAATAAGGGGGGACCGTTGCCTGACCGCAGGTGGCGGGGGGGGGGGGTGGGACATGACGAGATACGGGGGACTCCACATGGGGTGTATTGTGGAAATCCTATGCTCGGGGCGGTGTGGGACACGCCTTAGGAAACATTTACTCTGTGTCACGTGATTCACAGGCTGTTTCTCGGGCTCCCCTCAGTACAGCATTAACTTGTCTATGTCTCTGCCAACCAATCTGCCCTCTAAGTAACTGGTCAGTATAAACGCCCATACTTCAAATTCTTTTGGCATCCTCCTCCCACGCTAGAGCCGAGTCAACATGTTTGCCAACCAATTACTGCCCCGCTCAACTAGTGCTTAAGTTTAACCTTGCTGCCATAGCTGCTTCAATCTGCCCTCGATTAAAGTCAGCAGCTTAACGCCAACCAATCTGCCCTCAGTAGCAGTAACGCCAACCAATCGCAGTCCCGCAGTAGCAGTACGCCAACCAATCATGCCGCTCAGTAGCCAGTAACGCCAACCAATCAGAACTTCTCGTAGCAGTAACGCCAACCAATCTGACCTCAGTAGCACTAACGCCAACCAATCAGCGCCTCAGTAGCAGTAGTAACGGCCAAAACAATCACGCTCAGTAGCAGTAACGCCAACCAATCAGCGCTCAGTAGCAGAGTAACTTCAACCAATCAGCGCTTCCAGTGGCTAAGCATGTAACGCCAAACAATTCAGGCCCTCAGTAGCAGTAACGCCAACCAATCAAAACTCAGTAGCAAGTAACCGCCAAACCAATCAGAACTCAGTACGCAGTAACGCCAACAATAACTGGCGCAATAGCAGTAACACCAAACCAAGCGACGCTCAGTAGCAGTCAAACGCCGACCAATCAGAACTCAGAAGGCGGGTAATGTACGCCAACAAACCAATCATCATAGCGCTCAGTGATTATAAACGCCAACCAATCAGCACCTCGCATGCAGTAACGCCAACACACTTTCTTAGACTGCACTCTAGCAGTAACGCCAACCAATCAGAGCTCAGTAGCAGTAACGCCAACCAATCAGAGCTCAGTAGCAGTAACGGCAACCAATCAAAACTCAGTAGGAGTAATGGCAACCGATCAGCACTCAGTAGCAGTAACGCCAAACAATCAGCGCTCAGTACCAGTAACGCCAACCAATCAGCCCTTAGTAGCAGTAAAGCCAGCCAATCAGCGCTCAGTAGCAGTAACGGCAGCCAATCAGCGCTCAGTAGCTGTAATGGCAGCCAATCAGCGCTCAGGTAGCAGTAACGCCAACCAATGTGCAGCAGTGGGGGCAGCCATCTTAACTGAACGAAGGGGTCGTTAACTCTGGGCGTCGCTAAACTAGCAAGAACCTTAACTCTCTTTGCTCGGCAGCTGGAGAGCCTCTTGGGAAGTTCCAGAGCTCTTCTCAAACCTTCACTCCTGCGTTGAGGCTTTTCTGGGTAAGTACTTTTGAAGAGATACGTTCAATGCTTTGACAGAAAGGAAAGACACCGAACCAAAAATCGCGGCATAAATAACATCTGTGCACTGAGCTCCTGTAAGAACTGCTGAAGTGAAAAGAACTGGTCTCCTTTCAGCGCCGTGAGCCTACCCGTCATTTGAGGCCACCCGGACAGAGCGGTATGCGGATTCCTCCGTAAACTGGTGATGACTTAGCCAGCTGTAACCCACGTGCTGGAGCTATTTGACTCCACCACAGGCAGGTATTGCTCTCTACGGTAGTGGGAGGGGCAAACTAACCACCTGGCCCACAAATCCACTGTCTCTGAACCTGGCTGGAGTTGCACTCCGGTCCCAGGGAATGCTCAGCCTCAGTCAGCCTCAGCTAGCCTCAGTGAGCTTCAGTCAGCCTCAGCTAGCCTCAGTCAGCCTCAGCTAGCTTCAGCTAGCCTCAGTCAGCCTCAGATAGCCTCAGTCAGCCTCAGCTAGCCTCAGCTAGCTTCAGTCAGCCTCAGTCAGCCTCAGCTAGCCTCTGCTAGCCTCTGCTAGCCTCAGTCAGCCTCAGCTAGCCTCAGCTAGCCTCTGCTAGCCTCAGTCAGCCTCCGCCTAGCAGCTAGTCAGCCTCATCTAGCCTCAGCAAGCTTAGCTTCAGCCTCAGCTAGCCTCAGCTAGCCTCTGCTAGCCTCAGTCAGCCTCAGCTAGCCTCAGTCAGCCTCAGCTAGCCTCAGTCAGCCTCAGCTAGCCTCAGTCAGCCTCAGCTAGCCTCAGTCAGCCTCAGCTAGCCTCAGTCAGCCTCAGCTAGCCTCAGTCAGCCTCAGCTAGCCTCAGTCAGCTTCAGCTAGCCTCAGCTAGCCTCAGTCAGCCTCAGCTAGCCTCAGTCAGCCCTGGGTCATGTTCAATGTCCGAAACATCCTGGACAGACCTACACATTTGCACGCTTACTCACACCTAGAGGGGGCTATTTAGCATCTCCAGTTGAGCTGATGTCTGCGGACTGTGTGAGGAAACCGATACAGCATCACTAAACACAATGTCCTTTCCTCTTCTTCTCCAAATACCCGGGGGCGGTACCTAGTGGTCACGAAATGAACAGCTGCAATTATTTTCCGAGTCCAGGAAAGACCCCCTCTTTCTCAGTTAGCTGTGGTTGTGATGTCACAGCATATAGTTGTTTAGCGGCCTCTGATTGGTCCAAGTCATGTACAGGCAGTTTACAAGCTCTGAGATCATGTTAACGTTCACCATGTGAGACATGGGTTCAATCAAACAGCCTGTAATCAAATCTGCAGCCCTCAGAAACTGTGATCCATTCCAACTAAAGACGTCTGTGGTATGTTTGTGGTTTGAACGTCAACAACGGGCTCCTCAGCAGCTAGCTGCTGCGACACAACAGAGATTCTGTTAGCATGAACACTTAGCCACGTTTTGCTGTGGCTGAACGCAGCCCAGCCTGGCAGCTAAACTAAGAGGCACTTCATCTTCACCGCCAGGTCCAACCAACGTATGACTCAGCAAAACTCTCTGGGGAGAGTAAAGTTCAGTCAGGTGCTCGCTGCAGTATCTCTACAGGCCTGAATCTCTGACCTGTGATCTCGCCCTGAATCGATTCCTGAAGGATCTAGTTGATTTTGAATATAAGGCAGTACGAGGGAATTTCACCTGGGCTACTATGGATCAAAGCCCACCTCATCTCCTACAACATTAGCCAGCTAGAAGCTGATGTAGCCACTCAGTAGCAGTAATGCTAACCAACCAGCACTCATTAGCAGTAATGCTAACCAACCAGCACACATTAGCAGTAATGCTAACCAACCAGACCTTATTAGCAGTAAAGCTAACCAACCAGCACTAATTAGCAGTAACGCCAACCGACCAGCACTCATTAGCATTAATGCTAACCAATCAGCACTCATTAGCAGTAACGCCAACCAACCAGCACTCAGTAGCAGTAATGCTAACCAACCAGCGCTCATTAGCAGTAATGCCAACCAACCAGCTCTCATTAGCAGTAATGCCAACCAACCAGTACTCGTTAGCATTAATGCTAACCAACCAGCACTCGTTAGCAGTAATGCCAACCCACCAGCACTCGTTAGCAGTAATGCTAACCAACCAGCACTCGTTAGCAGTAATGCTAACCAACAACGCATGCAGCTCATGTAGCAATTAATGCTAACCAACCCAGCAGTCACTCATTAGTCCAGTAATGCTAACCAACCAACCCGCACTCATTGGCTGTAATGCCAACCAACCTGCACCAGCAGTATACTACAACATTAGCAGTAATAGCCAACCAACCAGCACTCATTCAGCTGTAAGGCTGCCAAACCAACCAGACAATCAGCGCTTCACTCTTAGCATGGTAGCTGACCGAATGCCAACCAACCAGCACTCATTAGCAGTAATGCTAACCAACCAGCACTCATTAGCAGTAATGCTAACCAACCAGCACTCATTAGCAGTAATGCTAACCAACCAGCACTCATTAGCAGTAATGCTAACCAACCAGCACTCATTAGCAGTAATGCTAACCAACCAGCACTCATTAGCAGTAATGCTAACCAATGGATGTCTGTAATCGTGGCTGTTGGGTCAGTCAGGTACAGAGATAAGACCATCATACGCACAGCCGAGTGTAGCAACTCGGAACCAATCATGGCATGTCTCTCACAATATCAATCGTGGTGTTGGGTCCCAGAGATAAGGACATCATATACACTCGAGTGTAAAACTCGGACCATCAGCATGTCTCACAATATCAAACCCACACACCACGTCTCCTTCCCGTAGGCCGATTCCCTCTGGGTGCAGCTGGTCTTTTGATGATTAGTGAACTGACTGAGTGTAGGTGTTCACGCATGTCAAACACATCACAGTCCTTTCATGCCCCTTTCCTGACACGCCCTTCCCCATATCCAGTCTGCCCGCTCCAAGCACCCTGAAGCACCATTCACACTAATCACATCTGCATAAATAACCTGGGAGTGACAGAACCACACCCACCTTCAGCCAAGCACCACCTGCAAGCTGGAACTAGCAGTCGCTTAGCCATCAGGCCCCATCAACTCATGTGTGCACAGAGGAGGAGGGTGTGGCCTGGGATAAGGAGCGGACCTCACCTTACAGCTTCACCTGAGACTAGAGTTACACCAGCACCACCACAAGAGCCACCAGCACAGCACAGACGCTGGAACATTGCTGTGAGGATCTGATTGAGTATTAGTGAGGTCAGGTACTGATGTTGGAACATTGCTGTGAGGATTTGATTGAGCATTAGCGAGGTCAGGTACTGATGTTGGAACATTGCTGTGAGGATTTGATTGAGCATTAGCGAGGTCAGGTACTGATGTTGGAACATTGCTGTGAGGGTTTGATTGAGGATTAGTAAGGTTGAGTACTGATGTTGGAACATTGCTGTGAGGATTTTTGATTAGTGAGTACTAAGTGATGGAACATTGCTGTGAGGATCTGATTGAGTAGTTGAGAGGTACTGACGTTGGAACATTGCTGTGAAGATCCTGATTGAGCATTAGCGAGGTCAGGTACTGATGTTGGAACATTGCTGTGAGGATTTGATTGAGCATTAGTGAGGTCAAGTACTTATGGAACATTGCTGTGAAGATCTGATTGAGCATTAGTGAGATCAGGTACTGATGTTGGAACATTGCTGTGAGGAACTGATTGAGTATCAGTAAGGTCAGGTACTGATGTTGGAACATTGCTGTGAGGATTTGATTGAGCATTAGCAAGGTCAGGTACTGATGTTGGAACATTGCTGTAAGGATTTGATTGAGTATTAGGGAGGTCAGGTACTGATGTCGAACATTGCTACTGAGGATTTGATTGAGCATTAGTGAGGTCATACTGCTGTTGGAACACTGATCTGATTTGAGTATTAGTGAGATTAGGTCCTGATGTTGGAACATTGCTGTGAGGATTTGATTGGAATTAGTGAGGTCAGGTACTGATTACATTGCTGTGAGGATTAGATATTGAGTATTAGTGAGGAATACTGACTGTTGGAACATTTTGATTGAGCAACTGATTAAGTATCAGTAAGGTCAGGTACTGATGTTGGAACACTGCTGTGAGGATTTGATTGAGTATTAGTGAGATCAGGTACTGATGTTGGAACATTGCTGTGAGGATTTGATTGAGTATTAGTGAGATCAGGTACTGATGTTGGAACATTGCTGTGAGGATTTGATTGAGTATTAGTGAGATCAGGTACTGATGTTGGAACACTGCTGTGAGGAACTGATTGAGTGAGGAACTGATTGAGTTATCCAGAAGTCAGGTACTGATGTTGGAACATTGCTGTGAGGATTTGATTGAGCATTAGCAAGGTCAGGTACTGATGTTGGAACATTGCTGTAAGGATTTGATTGAGTATTAGGGAGGTCAGGTACTGATGTTGGAACATTGCTGTGAGGATTTGATTGAGAATTAGTGAGGTCAGGTACTGATGCTGAACATTGCTGTGAGGATTAGATTGAGTATTAGTGAGGTCAGGTACTGACGTTGGAACATTGCTGTGAGGAACTGATTAAGTATCAGTAAGGTCAGGTACTGATGTTGGAACATCGCTGTGAGGATCTGATTGAGCATTAGTGAGGTCAGATACTGATGTTGGAACATTGCTGTGAGGATTTGATTGAGAATTAGTGAGCTCAGGTACTGATGTATGAACACTGCTGTGAGGAACTAAATGAGTATCAGTGAGGTCAGGTACTGATGTTAGAACATTGCTGTGAGGATTTGATTGAGCATTAGTGAGGTCAGCGGCCGATTTTGGAAGGACTGCTCCACTCACCTGGCTCGGTCCCTTCCACCAGCCCTGGGGTCGGACTCTCTGAGCGGTCATTGCGAAAGCGGTCCACTGGTGCCAGGCTGCCGTTCGGAGCATCCCAGGTCACTCCTTTGTTGTGGACGTCCGCTGCCATCTTGGCTGCTGCTCTGGTGAGGAGGAGAGTTTGTCAGTATGGGAACCAGGAGGTCACACCACACATCAGTTTAGCAGTGCACCTACATGTGTCTTCTGGTTAGCCCCATGCCACTCTGCACCACCTCCACTAGAAGTGGACTGTAAGGCGGAATTTCACGAAACAGCGCGTACATCACGACTTACTGTGGGAACTTTCTGGGAAGAAGCTTTTAGAGATGGACGTCTGGCTCCATTCACCACCACTACACAGAAATCTGGTTTGATTCCGGTTTCAAAGACAGGAATTTTGGAAAAATGGATGGGATTCCCCTTTTTCACAGTGCAGACATCCAGGCGGGATCAATATCATGATCCCAAACAGACACAGCTCGCTTCTCCAACAGGAGAGCTCAAATACAGGCTGAAGTTGGAACTTCCCGTTCCACCTTAAATGGTGCAGCTAAATTATGCACCATTTAAGGTGGAACGGGGAGCTTCGAAGAAGAAGGCAACTTGAGCTTCGTATAGCTGTCAAATTACCATTCAGGAAACCAGAAAAGTGCCACAACGTGGAAGCTAGTGTCTGTTTATTTTACTATGCACTTTAATCTAACTCTACAGTAGCATAAATGCTAAACGCCTCTAAAACTGTGCACTGCTGCAGAGGCTAAGCTAGTTAGCGAACTAGCTGAGAAAGAACCAACAAGCCGACTAAATTCACATTATGTCTATTTATTTTAGGGTCCAAATAAAACTTCTTAGCTATATTCTATCCGACCAAACATTATCACAACAAGACAACTTCTTTACCTTCACGAATCCGGCTGCATTTGAGAGTAACAACTCACACAGCTTCTGTCACAGAGGTCATCAGCGGCCGAGTGGGCGCCGCGGTGCATCATGGGAGATGGAGTTTTTAGAACGACGCTGCGTGCTTCCTAGCGTAGGGAATAAAATGAGCATCTATTATGTTATTTTTCAGTTGTATATGTTTATTTAATATCGATTTTGAGATTGTTTTCCTTGCTTCTACATTCACTGTCCATTTTATCAGCTCCATTGATCACATGGAAGCACTCTGTAGTTCTACAATTCCAGACTGTAGTCCATCTGTTTCTCTGTATACTGTATTACCCTGTTCTTCAATGGTCAGGACCCCCACAGAGCAGGTACTATGTGGGTGGTGGATCATTCTCAGCACTGCAGTGACACTGACGTGGTGGTGGTGTGTTAGTGTGTGTGGTGCTGGTGTGAGTGGAGCTGACACAGCAGTGCTGCTGGACACCAGACACATTCTGTCTTCTTCAAGTCCTCTGTACTGTCCTCGTGAAGCCTTTTCAGCAGCTTCCATTATGGTCTTCATGGCTCTTCACCTGTGCAGTCCACAGATCCGTAGGAGTCCCAAGTCCTGATGTAGAGACTGGCCTTCCACCCATTCCTCCGACACTTTGTTTTCCCCGGTCAGCGTACTTGGCCTGCTTCTGTTCTTAAGCTTCCTCCATCAGATCTTCCCAGAGGACAGGGACAAATAAAAAACGCTGCCATAGAAGGCTAATAAAACATATTCAGTTTCATATAACATAGCTGCTGGCTAGCCACTGATGGAGAGGTTTTTTGGGGGGGTACTTTCACAGCTCTCTTGTTTGAATTTGAACATATCACAATTTTTCTTTAAGCAAATTTCTCAGAGATAGTGTAAGTATAAAAGTTGATTTTAGTTTTCTGGTGTGTTCTTATGCTTTGCCATTATTATTAGATAGGGCTTGGGGTGGAAAAGTTTGAGAACCCCTGCACTAGAAGACATGGAAGTCTTTTTCTGACACAACAAAATCCATTCAGAGATTATTAAGTGAATTGCATCTCCATCTGAATAGTCTTCAATGGGAAGCATCTAGAAAAATTAGATTTAGCATTTTTACGTGTTTTATCTTATTTTATTATTTTATGTATTATATGTTTTGGTATGTGACCGAAACGTTTCCATAATATCAACAACAAAGTGTGTTAAATAATAAAACGCACAAATTATACAGTATTTTATTTCGCAGAGCTCTGTCAGTCGCATGTTGATGACGTACGCAGCAGTGGGCGGAGCCGTTACGTTTGAACTGAGCGCGGCGCGGAAACGACTCGGCTGAAAGGAAAGTTACACAACAACGTTACAACAACGCAAAATGACGGAATAGTTTGAATGAGCGCTCCTGTACGACCACCCCAATCTCAAACTACACGGTTTAGGTAAGTGGGGTTATGTATATTCGAGACTCAGAGTCTGAGAGGCTCTGAGTGTAAAGCTAACGGTAGTTAGCCCACAGCGTGCAGCCGCTACCAACACACAGTGTTCAGTACACTGCTGAATAAAGAGAGGTGTTCGCCACCTGTGGACTTAAATAAGATCTGTACCGCTGCTGCTACAGCTCAATAAGGGCCTTCACGTCTTAAGTTCCTGACGTGGACGTTGTTTTGGAGCCCCTGTCGCTTTAACCATTTCCATACGAGCCTGAAGTTAGCAATCTGATTTCCAGATCCACCTTAAACGGTGCATTGCAATGAACCCTGTTCTTCAGTGGTCAGGACCACCACAGGACCCCCATAGAGCAGGTATGATGTGGGTGGTGGATCATTCTCAGCACTGCAGTGACACTTGGTGTTAGTGTGTGTTGTGCTGGTGTCCTGTGGGCAGCAGTGTCCCATTGATGAAGGACTAGAGAATGACCAACGCTGCACTGTGCAGCAACAGATGAGCTATCGTCTCTGACTGTCCATCTACAAGGTGGAGCAGCAAGGTAGGAGTGTCTAATAGAGTGGACAGTG